>JANHAO010001685.1:0-31762 GCA_026873985.1 Saraca asoca
AGGCAAAAGTTATGAGTCATGTTCTGTGACAATAGCCATGTTCTATCATTGAGAACTTCCAGTATAACTTATCTTATGGATGATTATGCAACCTTAGAAGTAAAAGTGTAAACAAGAAAATCATCATTAGAGTAAATTGAAGAAGAAACATGAGCAACAGACATAGAAGTAGATATATTAAAGAAAGGCCTTGATTCAAAAAATGTAACATTAGCCTAAACTACATATCGTCCTAAATTAGGATAAAGACAACAATACCATTTTTGAAAATGAGAATACCCAAAATATATACATTTTAAAGCTTTAGGACTAAGTTTAGACATATGAGGTTGAACATCTTAAGCAAACGCAGGTACAACCAAACACATGAAGTAGAATACCAAATAATTCACAAGAATAAAATAACATAGATTAAGGAACTTAATCATTTAAGAGAGAAGATGGCATATAATAGCCATAGAAATCTCAAAGCTATAGCTAGTGTCTGATGCTTACAAGATGTTGATATAGGCAACGATAGAGATACAATGAGCATAAATTGAAATTAAGAAACTCACCTTGGTAAGAGACGAGCAGCATTGTGTAGAGAGAAAGAAAAAGACAGAGGCTGGGCAAGACGAGAGAGCAAAACGGGAATTATGCAAAAAAGGAAAAGGAGACGGTGATATAGGGTTTACAAAAATTTCAACGGACATTCCAACAGAAATGTCTGTTGGAAATCAAAAAATTAAAACGGTGTGTTTTAGATTCTAACGAAACATTCCATTGGAATATCCATTGCAACAACTTTTTTGAAAAAAAATTTAAAAAATGGAGTGTTTTGCCTTTCCAACAGAATGTCCATTGAAATATTCCAATGAATTCTAATCTGTTGGAATATCCATTGGAAAATATTGTTTTTCTTGTAGTGAATAGACCATCCATGCCTCAAAAAGCTTTATCAGAAGCCAAGTTACCAAAAATGCAAGGGGCTCAATTGACTCCTCCATTAAACTCTCCTGTGAATAAGGGAGAAGATCCCCAAGGTATAAAAAGACCAGCTTAGTCCACCAAAAAGTCCGAAAGATATATGGCTAATCTTAATCCAACGGCCTAAAGCAAGCAAAAGTGCCACGCCAATAGCCGAAAATTGCAAACAGAAAAAAAAAGCATGATCTGAAGCAGAATGAAAAGATAAAAAAGAAATCTAAAATGACAATTCAGCCAGGCAAAGACTTTGACTAAGAATATACACAGAGCCTCAGAAAAATTGCAACTCCTAGTTCGCAAAGCGAACTGAGAATTGGGAGGCTTATGTTACAGGTAAAAATCAGCTTTGAAGAACAAGTTAGTAAGGGCCCAGTAGACGCTAAGTTAACCAACTCGCTGAAGACACTCAACGTGCACTACCTCACATATTGCTAGGAGGAAATGTAGCGAGAACATGAAAAGCTCACCTTGCTAAGAGACCGGCCATCCTGCTTGAGCTTGCCTCACCAAGAAGTAGTCCCGAGCTTGCTACACGAGCAACAATAGTGGCCCCTGAGCTAAGAACCTCTGCTCGAAGAGGACAAGCACCTCACCCAGCCAAGAGCTCAACGAGACTGAGTGTTGGACAAGACTTATACCAGCTCATAACCGACAAGAGGGGCCCACTTCGTTGAAAGTAGCCTGCAGCAACTGGATTACAGGAGTTCTACTATCTTTTATATTTATTTCTTGATGTAACAGAACTATAGCTTGTAATCATTACATGTAACCCTTCATTCCTCTATAAATAGGAAATTATTATTAGAAGAGGGAGAGGCCAAAAAATATATATATATAAAGCTAAGACTCTATAAGAAGCTTTTTCATATTAATAAAATTTCATCATAGATGTAGGGTCTGATACCGCCTAAATTTAGCTAAACCACATTAAAATACTGTCCCTGTCCATCCTCTTTGCTCTCCTTCTCCCTCTCCCTCCATCCTCGCGCTTCAGAAGACAACCTTAGGTCCAAGAATTCAACTCTGTTGGCTGGAGTTTGGGTTAGAACCAAATTTCACCATTAACAAGATTCATATTTATTTATATAATGTATTATTGATTGAGTATTTCCATGCACATTCTGGAAAAAAAATGAGCGATTTCAAGAAAAATTGTTTATATTGAAAATACAACATAACTAATATACTCATAATACATATTTGTAAAAGGATATTATAAGTTATTTGTTACATGTAGAAAATTGTTGTATAAAGTAAAAGAATAATGGGTTTATCCACTTATATAAAAGTTAACTAATGTTTAGCTTCAATAATTAATTGTATTTATTATCATTATTTCAAATAAAAACAAACTTTTTTTTGTTGTTTATACAACTGCTCATGATTTTAAATTGAGATTGTTGGATCTTGATTAAAAATATTGCATTGTAATTGTCAAATTAAGGAGAGATAAATATTATAAAGGATAAATTACAACTTACTCACCTCTAATTCAAAAAGTGATAAGAAGCACCTGTATGACTTGCTCAATCAATATATAACTCACTATCATTCAGAAAAATTAATAAATTTTCACATGTGCTTCTCTCATGTAACTTCCTCAATAAATTCTCTTTCTTTCTCCAGTGATTACAGCATTCTTAGATGATTTTAGAAGTCTTCCCATTGATGAAAGAAAATGAAAATTACAAAGTGTTTTCTTATTGGATGTTAGATTGGACTATAGATTAATGTCAAAAGGGTCTCTCCAAATGAAAAAAAAAAAACAAATAGACTCATGGATGATAAATAAATAGCCAATCACTAGTCACTGATTTTTTACACTGATGTTCAAAGCACCTAAAGAAATAACTGACTCAGAAAAGAATGACAATTACATATACAAAATTATAATCAATGTTGCTAACCATCTAGCAATATTATCTGGCCATGTTAACGAGGAAGACGATGAATCTAGGATTAATTTTTAGGGCTTTTAAATTATTATTTGAATCTTTTTATTTGTTAATTTTTAGCATAATTTTTTATAACAATTAATGAGAAATTTCATATAGTTTTTGTCAATAATGAATGACTAATTCATTATATTATCAAGTATTCTTTACAATTATAGAACTGGTAATTTTAAGACGTTATTGATTCTATAATAAAATGTTGGCTAGCTAAATTGATATAATTTGAATTTAATAAATTTTATAAAAGTTGACATATTTAAAATGGCACACAATATTAATTATTCAAATAATAAATAAATGATAATTAATAAAAAAAAATAGGTTCAATATTTGACGAGAAAAAAATTACTGGGAAATTGATAAATTTTCCATGATGATATTAGTAACTTTTCTTATATAATGTATCCTAAGTTTGTTTTATATTTGTGAAATATTTTTAAATGTTAAGCTCTAAATGTTACTGGTGTTAAAATGATTTTTTTTCATAATTATGGTTTTAAATATCTCTAAAATATTACTTATGCATATTGAAATTACCCATTTTCAAAGACAAAATTTTATAGACTATCAATTCATGAAATAAGTTTGCTTTAAATTTGTGAAATATTTTTAAATTTGAAATTCTAAATATTAATTATGTTAAAATGGTTTTTTTTTTACATAATTGTTATCTTAAATATCTCTAAAATATTATTACATAAAATTCGATTGCCCAAATTTTTGGTTTTTTTTATTGTATATTTGTTTTGATTGTCAAATTTTGAATATTATTAATTATTATTATAGGAGTATTTCTAAATTATTTGGTGTTTCTATGTGTGAGTTGGTAGCTTTCTTTCATGCTGCACAAAAGAGCTCAAAAGGTTTCTTTTGTATTTTCTTTACTTACTTTCTTCAGATCAGATGAATTTCTCTCTTATGTGATTTCTTTCCTGATATTCCTCTTATAAAACTTTTCTACATTTTATTTGTGTTTATTGTTGTTGGCTTATATCCTAAATCTCTCATATAATTTGCGTCAGAACAAGAGAGATTGAGAAAGAAACAAATTAAAACATTTTAAAGAGCACATGATAAAATATGGTCTTGTGGACAGACTTGAAAAAATATGGTCTTCTGGACAGACTTGAAAAAATATAATGAAAATAGACCCTTCAAGGGATCATTTCTAATACTTTTTCTTTGCTAAAGCACTCAAAAAACTCCACACACAAAAAAAAAACTTGTGATTTTTTGTTGTAAATTAAAATTTTCAACGGAAATGATTATCGGTCAAATAATGGTCGAAAAATTAGTAAGGTCTTATGGATTTTGAAGGGACAGTTTTTCATAAAATTTTTTTCTTCTTTTTCTGTCGGAAAAGTCATCAATAATTCGTCAAAAAATTCATCCGACATTCTGTCAAAAATTCAGTCGTAAAAGTAGTCAAATATTTGTCATAATAAATAAAATTTTTGTTGAAAATTATTAATTTTTTAAAATTCTAATTAATATAGTTTTTTATTTTTTATTAAAATAATTTTTAAAAAATTAATTTTAATTAGTAATAAAAAATTAATTTTAATATTTTTAATTCTAATTTCTAAAAATTAATATTTATTTGATAATAAAAATTAAACATATGATGCATTCAAATAATTATGAATATATAAAATTAATCAAATAATTTATAAGTTGTATTATTCAAATTAAATTATGTATGAAACATATTATTCAAATAAAATATATAAAGATATAAATATAACCCAAGGTCCAGAGGAGCTCATTAATCTCCTAATTTCAGATAGCATCTTTTTGCTACTGCTGAGCAATGGATCATCCAATATCTCTAGCTGATAGTGGTCGAACCAGTTGAAGCAATGGTTGTAGTGACTGTAGTGGCGATGAATACATGTAAGCAAGGAGCTGCTAGTAGTAGGCAAGAGACTGTTGGTAGCATATGGATTAGGATGAAGTGGGAGAAGGTAGCATATGCTAGCTCTGTTACTGCTATTGAATTTGCAAAAACTACTTCGTCCGAGAGTAAATAATCTACATCTGTTGGCTCAACAACAATGTGCATAAGCTACTGCAACTTAGCAGGTAACATACTCTCAGAGTGAGATGCAGTGATCAATGCAACTGTCCTACAGTGGCTTCGGACCCTAACCCATAAACCCATCCCTTCTTGGTTTCACCCAAAGTGTCTACACATAAATCACAAGTAGATGGTCCGGCCACCTTACCAGCCATCTCACGGCACTCTCAGGGTTTCAATGGGCTTGAGTCTATATTAAGTCTCTTCTGTTAAAGTTTTCTTGTAAATTAAAATAATTAATTATTTAATATTATAAAACGTAATATTTTTACTACCAAACATACAATACATTAATAACAAAAATGCAAGTTAAGAGAAGTTGTTTACATATGAATGTGCAGCTCGATGCAAGACCTACTAACCATTCTTCTAGATATGAGTGCAGTGGAATAAGCTATTCATAAGTGGCTTGACCTTAGTCTTAGCCATCTAAACAATATGAAAAATTTTATAGGCAATATATATTGTGGTATGAACGTGACTATAACAATGTAAACAACATAAATAACATTTAGTTCAGATAATATTACCATGCTTAATATCTTTACTATTAATGACAACTCTAAATGATTAATATAGCCTGTTTATGAAGGTCAATGTATAGCTTCTAACATTTCATAAAAGTTTTGGGCATCCCTAGTTGGAGGTTCTTCTACATTATGTCTTAAGTGAGTTGCAATGTCTAGCCAACCAGCATTCAACACTTTATTTTCAAACCTATTACTTGCATTATGCAAATTCCATGTCACACCATTGGAATACTCCCTTTATTTAATAGGTCTCTCCTCATCATGATTAGTCTATCATTAATAATTATATTTAAACTCAAATCTACACAAATCAACCTTAAATTCTTCAAGTGGTAAAATTTTTTTACATTTATATTTGGAGCACAAACATCTTATCCATTCATCACATAAATAAATTAGTAGAGTTTTTACAAAATAGATAAATTCTTCTATCTCATTAAGAAAATCCATCTTATATCCATTATATCTCAGAAGAAGTGTATTATACATTCACCTATAGTGCTCCAGAATTTCTATATTTTATTTTTTAAAATTTACATTGAAATATGTTAAGTCTTTATATATGTTCTAATTTATATACATATTTTATACTACTTACTAAATATTTTCAAACAAGTAAAAATAATAGAAATATCAATATTTCATCCTGAATCCAAAAAAAAATTCACAAAGTTTTCGTAATAATAACTACATTCATATTTCTAACAACACATAATTTAAATTTTAATAGTTTCATTCACCAAATGCAAAGCAACAATAGAATTAATAATTAATTATCTACAAGACAATTACTAATTTCAAAAATTAATAAAATCAAAATATATATAATTTCTAATCTAAAAATAGATTTTGATTCAAAATATATGTAATTCTTAAAATATAATATCAACAACACTATTAAGTATATCATTTAACTACTTAATCATACTTTATCTAATTCAAAATATATATAATTCTTAAATATAATTCAAAATATATAATTAGTCAATCTTAATTCAAATATGTAAGAAAATATAACTAATAATTAAAAATTGACTCCTACAACATGAAAAATTATCAATAATTAATCAACCAATGATTAAAAATATATATTAACCTTAATATCTAAGTAAGAAAACTGACACAAAAGCTCGTAGACAAATTGAAGCACAAAATTGCATATATCAAAATAAAAAAAGTTAATTAAATTATGAAAAATGTAATAATTAAACAAAAACAATCAATAAAAATGTGAAACAGTAGCAAGAACAATTTAATCGATTTAAATTTATGAAAAATACTTCTAAAATGCAAGAATCAAATTGAAAAAATAAGGAAGAGCTCTGGTGCTGCAGAGAAAGAAAAAGAAATGGAAAATAAGTCAGGAGATTGCACATCGGACATTTAAAAGTTTTTGAATTTTCCAATGGATTTTTTCGTTAGAAATCTGTTGTATAATAACTTTCGTCAAATATTATTTCAAAAAAAGAAAACATAATTTTTAAAAATTTTGTGTCCATTTTCTAACAAAATTTGTTGTACAATGAATTTTCAATAAATTTTTTAAATATTTTTGACAGATTTCTACTGTCAATATCTAGTAACCTTTCCAATTTCGATCACTTTTTCTAATGGAAAATTGTGAGGGTTTTTTTTTTTTGTAATGAAAGAATTCTAATATAATCCTTTTGAGTATATTCTTAGCACTATGTTCTTTCATTGCATTGGTATTATTTTTTGAAGACTTACAATTGCATGTTTGTTCTTTGTTTAAGCTAATATAGTCTGACATTTTTGTTTAGTCTGACACTTCTTTACCAAAGTCTCCAACCTACATTAATTCTGCCAACAATGAGTTCTATCAATTAATTAATGTATAGTAATTATTTTCTTTTTTATTAATCATAACTCCCATTTTAAATTTAAATTTTGAAATTGATATGAATATTATTTACATGAATGCAAGATACATTCTCTCTCAACCATGATAATGTGACAATGTTGGAATCATCAGATGGCTCAACCCTAATGAAGAGATCAAGTGACGATGATGTAGATAATTAGCTTATTTCAAATTTGATTAGCCCTTAGTTGACATATACTAAGATGAAGGGTATCAAGACGGTGAAGACTAATTAATGAAAGGAGAAATTTATTTTGCTAGATGATGAAAATATTCAAGATGTGTTCTACGTAGTATCACCACAAACATGTTTTTGGTTTGTTGCATTAACAACTCATGAATATGAGACAACTAATATGGTAATGCTTCTAGTTGTGATGCATCTGCCAATCAATTCATTTTTAATGAACTATGTTGATATTTATTTTTTATGAACAAAAACATTACAATTGAAACTTTACACCAATGACCTCCGCGAAGCATAGTTTTCTACTAGTATAAAGAAATGACAAATAAAAAAATTATAAAAAAAAATTATCTTATGTTGTTAATACAACAAAACATCAATCTATTTTTTAAAAATATTTTATTAAAAAAATATTTTTTATAAAATTTCATTTTTTGTCCAAAAATTCAATATCCTAATGCCTTGTTTGAAATCAAATTTTTCTACAATTAATTTCATTTCATTTCAATGAATTTTATTTCATTTCATTTACAAATAAATTCTATTATTTGAAAATTATATCAAAATAATAATTTCAACTCATTTACAAATGAATTCTTTTATTTAAAACATATTAAAAATACATGATATTCAATTAAAAAATAAATTTTAATAATATCATGATAAATAAAATATTAGAATAAAATTGAAATATATGATATAATACCTATATAAAATAAATTCTAATGAAATCCTAAATAAATTTAATAGATTTCATAATGACATAAATATATATAAAATAGAAATTATAAATAAAATGAACTAAAATAAAATCCCTTTTAATTTAAATCTAAATATCATTTTAAAAAAATTCATTTAAAAATAAATGAAATCTTATTTTAAATCATTCCAAACAAAGAGTAAGAGTATTTAAATATTTTCCAATTGCTTAATGTTTGAGCCCCAATTTCTTAAAGAACACTGCTTCAAATCTCAGATTTAGATCTAAATTTTGGGGAAAATTTTGTTGGAATTATCAAATGGATTCATATTGAGTATACATCATTATTTCAAAATGTGAAACTCATCAAACGTCGGTCATTACCGTTTGTTTATCATACATATGCACAATCAGTCTCCCCAATCCTTACACAACCAAGGTAGAATATAAACCTAATAAATACACAACTGTATATAATAAACCTCGTTATTTCTTGCCACGGAGTTTTGCTCCAAGGGCTCTCTCCAACTTGCCAATTATCTGCTGATTTGGAATGGCTTTTCCTGATTCGTATTCCTGGATCACTTGAGGCTTCTCGTTTATCATCTGCAAGTAGTCACTTTCATCATAAGAAAAATATCCAACTACAAAAAGTATAAGTAAAGACCACAAGAGCTACAATTTTTGTGGGTTGGGGGATACAAGCACAACGAGAGAAAGGGAGAGGAATATACTTGAGCAAGCTGAGCCTGGGTAAGTTTCTTATCCATCCGAGCCTGCATTATAGCTTTCTTGAGTTCAGTTGGCACGCGGTCATCTGCAATCAGAATTCCAATTACATGAGCAAAGAAACACATGGAAAGATTCACGGTTCAAAAGATCCAAAATATTATCCAATGCCAGGACAGGTAATCAGGTACCGCAGTGAAGGAAACTAGGACAGGAAGAACTTCAGTACCACTGCAAACTCCCAGTAGAACAGGCATATCACATAGATCTCAAATTGTTTCTATAACAAGAATTTGAGTCGCGGAATTAAAAAAACTGATATCTAGAATATTAACCATTGAACTCAAACCATCATGAAATTAAATTTCCCAAGTAACCACGTAACAAATATCCTACACAACTATCAAAATATTTTGTCTGATATTGAAAACGGAATTCATCATAAATACATCTACTAAATTCTTTAATGCTAATACAGTTCTAAATCCAGTTTAGCACATGTCTGAACCTTGTCCGAACCAGTAAGAGACTCAGACATACTCAGCAAGAAATGTCAATTGATTGTAACTCGTAGCAATCCATAATGCACTCCAAGAAAAAAATAATAATGTTAAAATCAACGAGCACAAGACAACAAGCCATTCCAAGAAAATATTTTCTAAATAGTTTTGAAATCTCCTTAGAGAGGATTTTTTTTTTTTAAATATAGTTATCAAAAACAACTGCTTATTCAAAATTAAATCAAGTAAATTTCTTTTTATGTAGAAAACATAAACAACTGAATTAGTGGCACATAAGTGTATGTAAACCTTTTTTTTTTTTTTTGGATAGAAATGTGTATATGTTAACTTACGAGCTAGATTCTCTGTGTCCTCATCCAGCCTCTTGGTGTTCAATGAAGTGCCACTAGAAGCAGCTTTGTTCGCTCCAGCATTATCTACAAAGAATAATTTAAAAATATCAGCCTTCACTCTGGTCGATGAACAGGACACATCAAGATAAAAGTGGCAGACACTCTGCCATACTATCAGAAAGGATCCCTCATTTGCGTAGTCCGGACTAAAAGTATAATTGTTTATAGTCAACTGTTCTGATTTCTAATCACTCAGGAGTGGTAAACGAATGGGAACTTGAGCAACAACAAAGGGGCCTTTTCCGCTTTTCTTTCATTACTTTTCTAATAATCCTGAAGTTTCAAAAAGTACAAGTTAAATCTGTTGCAAAAACACCAAATCATAATGGCCACTGGCCAGACGCTTCAAATGCAAAATCAGTTCAAATAGCCGAACGCATGATCACGGTAGCAATTCTCAACAGCACTGTATATGATAAAATAAAATATAAAAATGGATGAGAATTAATTTAGGCTTTCTTTTTTCCCTGTTCAGGAATTATGACGACTGCAATCAATCGTTTTTTCCATGGGAATCTCGTCATCTCAGAACATAACAAGCTTAGTTTCGTTCCAAATCTCAGGTATGCTAACGCAATCAATACAATTTTAATCAGTCAAACGGTTTCAAAAAGGATATTACTCGCAAAAATGGCGAACATATTAATTAGCGCATAGCATGGAAATATGATATTGGATAATTCTGAAACAAGGCAAAACTAACATTTTTTAACGGTTTCGATCTCAGCACCGGAGCGACGAGCAGCGTTGACGGCTTTCTCGTCCTTCTTAGCGGCGGCGGTGGGAGCTCTTTTACGAAGCACCACCGGTTCCCAGTCCTGCGATAGCGGCCCTCCCGACATTTCTTCACGATTTCACGATTTCAGTGTCTCCTTTCTCGCTTTTGGCGAAGCTGTTGTTTGGCCTAGGTTTAGGTTTTGTTATATATCGGATTGAGCTGTAAACTAGCTTGGGGTGCACGCTTGACACGCTAGGCGCCCTAATTGGTGCAACAGTATTATTATTATTATTATTATTTTGGTTATCGAACAAGGTCCTCTCTGCAAATAAATTAATAAAGTTGGTTCCTTTATTCGGGTCTCTATCAGATCTTTGCTCGGGTCCATTCATCGATGGACTTGGGCCAAAATGACATTATTGCAGGACCAAGACCTTGTGTCAATGGTCCATTGCCACATGGACCATGGAATACTGATTTCAGGAAAATGCCATGCAAGCCAACCACTTGCAATTGTCAAAGGTTGAAATTTATTTGGCTATGATGCAACCAATCCTTTTTACCTCTATATGACTTCTTGACATTAAAAAATATGCATCTTAATTTTTGTATTTTAATTTGAATGTATTTTATTTATATTTTTGTTTGTAGAATATTTACGTAATTATCATATAATCATAAAAACTCTTCATTTTTTAAAAAAATTAAAAATAATTCATTATTTTCAATTTTAATTCAATTATGAAATTTTATCTTAAAAATTTAATGTACAAATAAAATAAAATATGGAGAGATGATGTTTGTCTTTATAATTCAAGAACTTAATATAGATAAAATATCATTTGCATGTTATTATGGTAAATTGGTTTTGTTATAATTTTTAATTCTCTATAATAATTTTCTCCTTCAAATTTTTGTTTTTTCATAATAAAACTTAGGTTTAATTCTCAAATATTTTTTCAAAGGAAAATATGATTTTTAAACATTATATAATAGTTATATGAATTCTCCATTAAATTTGTGAATAAAAATAAATAAATGTAAATAAAATATGCATAACTTAAAAATATAAAAGGGTCAATGATACCTTTTTATAATATAGGAGTATGGTGTAATTTATTACCTATTCCTGATCTCGTAAGTGGACCCAAAAACATGCTTGGTTCGAGGATTGTGAGCAGGGTGTCTAAATGGATTCGGCTCCTTTTCTACGAGCAAGCAAGTTTTACCTTAAAACTCTTTAAAATTAGATTCGTACAAGCATGTTTGTGGATTGCTCTTGTATTTTCAAACTTGTTTCAAAATGAGGTTAAATGAACAAGTCCATGTAAATCTATATTAATCATATTTGTTTTACATCTTTTATAATAATAATAATAATTTAACTATAAAACAGAGGAAAAAATTATATATAAAGTTTTAATGATAATCAAACGTAAAATTTATAACTCTATAATTCCAAACGAGTACTTGCAAAATAAAAAATAGTGATTGTGTTAATGTGAATTAGGATATTAATATAATAGTCAAATCCAAAGATCAATAGAATTATTTTACAATGCATTAAATCTATAAATATATATATAAATTTAAATAACAATAATAAAATCATACTTAATGTAATATAAGAATCTATAATAGTTCAGAGCACTCCTTAGTAAATGGTATCCTATTTTGAGACCTCTTAAACAAATTTACTCTTTATAATTCTAACAGAGAAAAGGGAGAAGAAAATTGTATCTGAAATCTTAATAGGACAACTATAGTTCTACTACGATATAAGTAGGGACATGTTTTGTTATAAACCTACTGAGCTAACTGACTTATTATCATTAATCCAATGATAAGGCTCACACCACTAAAGTCTACAAAGATGGCTAAGGTGTCATTATAGGCCCAATAATTATATCATATAATTAATTAACTCATAATAATTAGATGTTGTGATATTCATTTAATCTAGTATATATTATTTATTAAACTATGGCAATCTACATAGAAAAAATTCTAATAATCTCTCACTTAGACAACATAATTTAATAAACGACAATTTGGATTATAATATATGGCCACAACGGTGAATGTCAACAACAACAACAATGATACCATTGCAACCAGGGGTCAAGCATAAGTACCTAATAATGTAAATCATCATATTTGATAGAGATGCTAATATCATATATATCTTGAATACTTATGCTCCAATGATCGAAGCATAATGTGGAATGTGTAAGAAAATAGATATACATATCAAAATGTGATCTTATATTTATCTTTACAAAATAATCCATGCATCCACTTAAAATGTCATATGAGAATTAATATTCTCAATATGATAGTGAGACAGAGTCTAAATATTTCCAATAACATGCCATAATTAGATAATGTGCACAAATAACAATATATGGCAAAACATGAATATATCATTATGAATATTTCAATAATCATATATTGAGATAAACAACATATCCAATGTAATTATATCAATTACAATACTCCCACTAACCTAAAACACTAAAAGACTCAGCTAATCCCATATTCGTAACATAATCATGATATATTTGTACTATTAAGCCTTTCGTTAGTGGATCCATAAGCATACAATTTGTGGAAATATGTGTAATGCAAATTTGATGCCAGCGTATCTTCTTTCTCACAAATTCATACTTTACATCAAAATGTTTTGTGCGAACATTACTCTTATTACTTTGAGAGAAGTATACAATAGCATCATTGTCGCAATATATGATTAAGGGCTTCAGAATACTTTCAACAATGTTAAAACCAAATATGAATTTCCTTAACCATATAACTTTATGAGTTGCTTCATAACAGGCGATGCACTCTGCTTCCATAGTGGAGATTGCTATAATTGACTGCTTAATACTTTTCTACAAAACAACTCCTCCTGTCATTGTGAAAAAGTATCCAGATGTTGACTTCTCATCATTTGGACAACCATCAAAATTAGAATCTAAGTAGCCTATCACAAGAAGATCATCAGATCTTCTATAGGTCAGCATGTAGTTCTTTATACCTTGTAAATATCTTATAACTTTCTTTGTAGAAATCCAATGTCTTTAATTGAGAATCACTCAAGTACCTCTCTAATATTCTAACCACAAATGCTATATCAGGACATGTACATACTTGAGTATACATTAGGCTACCTACAACAAAAGCATACGGGACATCTTCATTCTGGATTTCTTATCATTATTTTGAGGATACTATACTTTGGAAAGAAACTCACCCTTTTGAATGGGTGTAGGATAACGAAAGGATGAATCCATATTGAACCTTTTGGGCATTTTCTCAATATATGAATTCTAAGATAAGCTAAGAATACCTCCTTGGGATCTATCATAGTGAATCTTTATGCCCAATACAAATAAGGCATCACCATGGTCTTTCATTTCAATGTTGTGACAATGTTTGCTTTGTCTCATTTAACATGTTCATGTCATTATTTGCAAGAAGAATATCATCGATATATAACATAAGGACTACATAACTGCTTGCACTAATCAAGTAGTAGATACACTGATCTACTACATTCTCTTTGAAATTGAAAAAACTCACTATGTCATCAAATTTAATATATCACTGTCTAGATACTTGTTTTAAGCCATATATGGATTTCTTCAACTTGCACACTAAATGCTATTTTCCCTTCTCTTGGAAACTATCTGGTTATTTCCTATAAATGCTTTTTGACAGATCACCATTTAGGAAGGTTGGTTTAACATCCATCTGGTGAAGCTTTAGATTAGAATGGGCCACCAAGGTTATAATAACTCAAAATGAGTTTTTTGTCAAAATTGGTGAAAAAGTGTCTTTATAGTTTATACATTCCCTTTGAATATAGCCATTTGCTACTAATCTAGCTTTATACCTTTCAACCTCACCTTGAGCATTCTTCTTGGTCTTAAAGACCCATTTGCATCCAACTAGTTTGCAACCAACTTATACATCATTCTTGTATATTGAAGTCAATTCATCTTTCATGGCATTTATCTACTTAAAAGATTTCGCACCAGAGATTGCTTCTGAAAAGTTAATGGGATATGAATCATCATTGACTTCAAAATCATGTTCTTGTAGATAAATGATATAATCACTTGAAATTGTCTATCGGCGTACCTTTTAAGATCTCCTTAAAGGAATCTCTTCAATTACAACTTTTGGTTCTTTATACTTTATCACTGGTTGCTTTGGATCATTTTTTGGAACTATCTAAAATGTTCCAATTGATGGGATCACTAGTGGGATAACATTATACTCTACAGTTATTAGTGGGATGAACTTTTGTTCTTCTAAAAAAGAAGTAACATGAGGTGTTTCACTCCTATTCTTCAACTCATCCTCAAAATAAATGGCAAAATCTAATTCAATAACCTTTATAGCATAAGTTAGACAATAAAATCTACTACCTTTAGACCTGCTACAATAGCTAATGAAGTATCCACTTATGGTTTTTGAATCAAATTTCTTAGTGAATAGACTATATGGCCTTACCTCATCTTTGCAACCTTATATATGTAAATGCCTTAAACTAGGTTTTTTCCTATACATCAGCTCATATGGAGTTTTAGGCATAGATTTGCTGAGAACTTGATTCAAGATATATGCAACAGTTCTCAAAACATCTCATTATAAAAATTCTGGCAAGGAAGAATAGGCTAACATATACCTTACCATATCCATGCATGTCCAATTTATTCATTCTGCAATGCCATTTTGTTCTAGAGTCTTAGGCATAATGTAACTAGCCTCTATTCCACACTCCTATAGATATTTAGCAAAAGGACCAATATTTCTACCTGTCTCATCATATCTACCATAATATTCATTACCTCAATTCGAATTAACACACTTAATTCATTTACCTATCTTGAGTTCAATTGTAGCCTTAAATTTCTTAAAGGCATCTAAGAACTCAGAATTTTTGTGAGAAGTTCTATCCATCAAAATCTTGAATGGTCATCAATAAAGGTGATGAAATATCTATATCCACCCATGGCATTGGGTGATATAGTTCCATT
This sequence comes from Saraca asoca, assembly GCA_026873985.1. NCBI lineage: Eukaryota > Viridiplantae > Streptophyta > Magnoliopsida > Fabales > Fabaceae > Saraca > Saraca asoca. Next base: position 15,706 of record JANHAO010001685.1, read on the forward strand.
AATACCAGTGTGGATCATTTCCAAAACTTCTTGTTTTCTAGTTCTTTTCCCTATTCTAACTCTATTAGGGAGTTTTCCCTTAATACAATCAATATAGGCACTAAAATCTAAGAAATCTATATCATGCAAAACTCAACCCTTTATTAATCTTTTCATCCTCTCTTGAGATATATGGCTCAAATGCTTGTGCCAAAACATTTAGGATTTCTCATTCATTCTATCCTTTTTCTTTCCAAAAATTGTATTTATGGAATTTACAAGATCGAGGTCCAAATTCAATTTATATAAACCAATGCATAAAGAATCGGTACCAATAAGAGCAGAATCATAAAGTAAACTAAAATTCTTATTTTCAAAATGACAAGAATATCCTTTTTGGCCTAATGTAATAACTGAAATCAAATTCCTTCTCATGGAAGGTACGTAAATAGTATCTTTTAGTTCTAAAACATGACCATTAGATACAAATAAAGAAACTACTCCTATGTGCTCCATTTGCACTCTATCTTCATTCCCTAATCTAATCACCAGTTCTCCATTACTTGGTTTTCTCAGATTTCTTAGTGGTTGTAAAGAGTTTGTTATATGAATGATTGCACCAGTATCCAACCACCAAGTATTTGATAGAACATCAATGGTATTGGATTCAAAACATACTAAAGCTGGAGGATTACCTTTCTTTTTCTTCTTGAGCCATTTTTTGGAATTGAAGTAGTCAACCTTTTTGTACCCAAACTTCTTGCAAAAGTTATAAGATCCCTTGAAAGAAGACTTCTTGGGTTTGTAACAGTGCTTTCGTGTCTCTTTCTTCTTCCTTTCATAATTAGACTTTGACTTGTTTTTGCTGAAGTGGCTTTTCTCTTTACCCAGAACCTATACTATGAGAGAAATAGTTCACTGCTTGAATATTTCCTTTCTTCATATCTTCCTCAACTTGACTAATAATGGATATCATCTTATTGATAATCCATTCACCTTTTTAAGTATTGTAAGAGGTCTTCAGAATATTGAATTTAGATGGGAGAGATTTTAAATCACGCTAGATCAGAAAATTCTCCCCCAAATCAATATTCATTCCTTTCAGTCAATTGTGATAATGCACCAACTTCAATGTGCTCCCGAACTCTGCTAACTCCATTATAAGCAGTTTTCTCAAGCAAAAAGAGGTATTGACTCCTTTTAGCCTTTTCAAACGTGACATATTTTTCAGTAATAGAGTCCATGAAAACCTTGACATTTTGTGAGTCCGAAACATTTTGTCTGATGGTTTTATCTATGGTGTACTTCATCACCATCTGACAAACCCTAATTGAGTGAATCCATCTTTCATGTTAGACCCTTTAAGCAGCAGCAGACTCATCATTAATCATAGGTTCTTCCTCTTTTAAAGCCAAATCCAAATTAGTGATTGACAAATATAATTTTATGGATTCAACCTAGTCTTCATAATTGGTCCTATTCAAAGTTTTCATAGAGGTCAATTGTATAGGCAATGAAGCTAAGGAAAATGATTTATGAAATCAATCATAAATACTAATAACACATGTTTAATGATAATCATGCTATATTTTACTCTCAACATACTAACTATGCAATCACGAATAGTGTTATATTTTGAAACTTAATATCAATAGGGTATTTAAAATTCTAAGAATATAATGCACAACTTTAATACTCACATTATCGCCAATTGTCACGTTAACAATATTGCACCAATAGGGTATATTATTATTATTATTATTATTATTATTATTATTATTATTATTATTATTATTATTATTATTATTATTATTATTATAGCACTCTTCTATACACAAGCAAAATTTTATCTTGGCAAAATTTTGTACAACTAGTCCCACAATATATGAATACATAATTACACATAATTTCATAGCATAATATAAGCAAAAATATGATTCTTACATAATTTAACAAATTTGCACACAATAATCCAAAAAATATTCAAATGTGCAAATGCCATTAACTCTTAGAAAAAACAATACACATAGTAGTATAATATGTAAGAATCTTACAATAAAATTTTATGCCTGAATAAAACAAGTAATATGATTTCTACATAGCCACAATTCTATGCATGTTAACATACAAAATTGAATATAGCAAAAAATTTTGGGAAAATTTAAAAAATAGAGCAATATGTAGAAATTACATGGCAAAATTTTTAGACTAAAATAATATCAAATTGGCAATCAAATAAATTGGGAAAAATAATTAAAATAATTTTGTTTCTAAAAAAATCTAATAAATATGCATTAAAATTGCCTCGAAGAGTGGAGGTTGACGGTGTGATAAAAAACACATCTAACTGCCATCTTGGTGGTTGCGTGTGGGATAGGTGCGGGTGCATGCCTTTCTTCTTTGCCCGATTCCCTTTATTAGGTTTTTCAAACCTAGTTCAAAACTTGATTTTGGCCTGGTTAAATTCTACAGATTTTGGCTTCTTTTTTGCTAAATTGTTGCATGGGTTTCATTGCCCACATCATTTCCCAACAAAGCCCTTTATCAATTTAAAAAAATTTGCACTTGTTTGTGCAATCAAAAAAATAAAAAATAAATCTAGTTTTCCAAACAATTTTCTTTAAAAATCTTGGAAAAAAATTGTTACCATGAAGCTTTGGTTTTTCAGAATTATTTGAGGGCTTTTGACTACCTCATCATTCTATCATTTAAAACGCAATCAATTTAAGTAAATACCATGAATTTGGATTGAATTTAAAAGAGAAACAACAAAACCTCTTCTTCCATAATATATTGACAAATTTTGAAATCGAACAACTTTGAAACAATATTTAGTCAAATTGTTTCATGCCTTTTACACATTACAGACTTTTGAGATGTAATTATAAATTAAATTTTAAAAAATCTTCTAAATATGAAAAATTTATGAAATGAAAATTTCCTAAAAAAATTTTAGTTACATCAATTTATGTTTTCACCTTAAGAAGGTTTATAAAAAATATTTTGTAACCAAATTGGAAATACTTTAAGTGAAAAAAATTATAAATAAATCTGATGTTCTCAAATTCATAATAATTTTATATCATAAGTTATGGATTATATAAAATTACCATAAAATAAATTTATACAAATTTAAACATTTATAATATGAAAATAAAAAATTTGGCTTACTAATTGTTAATATGAATTAGGATATTAACATAATAGCCAAATCTAGAGATCAATAGAATCATATTACAATATATCAAACCTATACGTGTAAATTTAGTTAATAATAATGAAATCATACCTGATATAATATGAGAATTTATGATAGTTCAAAGTACTTTTTAGCATGTGGTATCCTATTTTGAGATCTCTTAAGTAAGCTCACTGCTTATAATCCTAGTAGAGAAAAAGGAGAAGAAAAATTATATCTAAAGTCTTAATGAATCAATTACACTTCTACTAATATATCAATAGGAACATGTCTTATTGTAATCCTATTAGGCTAACTAACCCATCATCATTAACTTAGTGAGAAGATTTATACTACTAAAGTTCACTGAGATGGCTAGGTGTCATTATACGTCCAATAATTAGATCACATAATTAATTGACCAATAATAATTAGATGTTGTAATATTTATTTAATCCAATATATATTATTCAATAAATTATGATAATCCATAAAAGAAAATTTCTAATAGATTGAAGTTAAGATTTCGGATAGCACTTTGATAATTAAGTCAATGATGTATTCATTAAATAGTGATTTATATATTAAAATTGGGAGAGAATATCTTATATAAAAAATTGATAGATGCTTTAGTGAATTTTTCAAACAATTAAATAGATTATTATCGTTCTATCTAATAATAATTATCAAATCATAACTTATGGACAAAAATTTTGTATGTAATAAGACTCAAATTATAACACATTTGGTTACTTTTATCTATTAGAAGATCACTTATTAAGTGATATGATCAATGTTGCCAAATATTGGCATGACCCGTCAGCCGCATCCTACCATCTTATTACCAAGATAATCCTTTGTCCTAACATACATAACATTACACTCATCATTCTTGTGAACAGCATTCCTTGACAACATGATTATTTTTATATGAGTAGAAAGAATTCTTAAACCTAGCTAATATAGCTCCTATCTTGAACAGATTTAAACAGATAATTTCCTTTGAATCTAACCCACGACAAAAAAAAAAAAAAAGAGAATGAATTACTAAATTCAAAGATTCTAATTCATGACAATAAAAAGAACAAATGCTTAAATTCCCTTGCCATATGAGCTTAATCTTTGACAACATCATTTACACAATTTGATTACTACAATCCTCATTCACAAGTATCCCACATAAGAACACTGTGATTCGTCATTATGCTTGTTCTTGCTCAATTAAGGACCATTGGTGGTAGAAATATTTAATATGATAATGAGAAGGAGCTATAATCCATCCAAAATTTTAGTTAATTATAGGATTCATTCATCAGCTGAAATGCAATATGTATTACAAGATAAAACCATAAAAATCGATTTAAAGAAATATCCAAATAATTGAAAAGTATTCTTGTTTTTATTATTAAGCAATGCTATTTATATACCACTTTATTCACACTTCCTTTAACTTTTCTTACATGTCATATTTAGCCTTTTGCATTAAATATCTGTTTTTATTAAATTAACAATAATGAAAGACGAAAAATTGTATACAAAATTTACCAAAACATTATGTACGCAAAATATATAAGCGAGTAATCTTCTCTTTCTATTTTATAGTCAGACATTTATATTCTTTCCAACTTCACATTTTTAAAAGCCTAGAAATAATTTGTTTAGGCTTTTTTTTTCATCATTTAAACCAATATTATTTTTATGACAAGATGAGTAGAATATAAATATACACAAAATATTTTAGATTTAAACCTAATCAAAAGAAAAAAATTTTCCAAAAACATTGATATATTGTTAAGGAAGTCAATGCTGTCCTTGTAAATTCATTGCCTAAAAAAAAAAAAAATAGATCAAGTGATTGCACTTGGTGTATTAAGAGCCATATTTACAAATCTAGATCAGATTTATCGATTGAATCGAAAATTAATATATATATATATATATATAATAGTTTGATTCAATCAAAAAATTATTTTAGTGATTAGGTTAAATTGGACCAATCAAAATTAGACTGAAAATCTGTAAACTGGAATTAGTTTTTTCAAAGATTGATTGACTTATTATTATTATTATTATTATTATTATTATTATTTACAATTTGCCTTCAAATTAAGTTATTTTTTAATTGTAAAATAAGTTTTTTTAAAAAATATATCAAATAAATGATATAACTATAATATTTTACTAATTATTACTTTTTTTTATAGAATTTATAATAATTTTTATTTATTATATTTATGAATTCTTTTATTATAAATTTAATTTTATAAATTATATTATAGATTAATTATTATATATATAATTAAATTTAATATATTTAATTTCTTAATTATAAAATTATCTAATTCAATTATTGATTTAATCGGCCAAACAATAATATTTTCACTAAATGTTCAACCTAGTTAAAATATTATTAGGGCTATCAAAATGGGCCGGCCTGCCTCGACCTACCTCAACCTATAATCAAATGGGAGGGGGCGAGCCGGCTTGCTAGTTGGGAGGGCTGAAAAAATCTCAATCCAACCCAACATATTTGTATGGTAGGACGACTAATCCAATGGGACCAATCTATTTTGATAGCTAAAATTGTTAAAATAGGCCGGTCCGTCCTGACCCGTCCCCAACCCGCCTTAATCCGTCACTAAACGGAGCTAGTGAACGGGTTAAGAAAATTTTAACCCAACCTAACCCATTTGTGTGATAGAACAGGCTAATCGGATAGACCCAACCCATTTTAACAATTCTAAATATTATCAATAGAGAGTGGAACTCATTCTTTTTATATGTGCGGCTCCTTTTTTGCATTATGCCAATACAAAAAATGATCTTATTTAAAAAAAAAACATATTTTTAAATTTTTTTAGAGTAAATTTTTAGATACTTTTATTTTTTATTTTTGAGTATTAGGAAAACTTATAATATTTGTAAAATTTGTTTATAATCATTTTTACAAATCATTCTAATTTTATTTCAACTTTGCATATATGATTAATTACAGTACAAGTATTTTTAAAATAATTTTTTATAAAGTGTAAAAATGTAAATATTTTATACACAAATCATGTATGCATCTTCACTTTTTTTTTTCCTTTTTTTTTTTAACCGATGGTAGGAAAATCCTTATTTTATCTATCCTTTCGGAAAAAAATGGCAATGCAAGCTTATGATAAAAAAAAAAAAATGAACTAAGAAAAAAAGCCTGGAGAAGATTGGCACAGCTGGAGTTACTCCAAAGGGCCCTAAATACGTTATTTAATTAAAAAATCAAAAAGGTATGACGTGTCCACGATCTTCCTTGTGCATTTTTCACCTCTTCCCCCCTCCTCGGCCTCCTCCTCTTTTTTCCATCTCTTTCTTTAAATTTCGATGCATAATCAACCTTCCTGTTCTCTTTCATCGTCGCTCACTTCATCTTCATCTGCATGATCAGCCGCCCTCTTCTTGCTCAGTTATGGCCATCTCAGGTGCAATTTCTAGCACTTCCGTCCATTTATATTTCTCTTTTCAATTGGAGTCTCGTAATTCCTTCTGGTTCTAATCGAATATTTCTTCTCAGTATTTTTGTATACTAGTTAAAGTTTCTTCTATCTTCTCTTTTGATGGGTCAGCTTTTATTCTTCATTTTGATTGCTGTTCTTCGAATTTTCCTTTTTTAGCAATTTGTACTTCTAAGATTTTTTGTTTTTCAAAAAAAAAAAAAAAGAGAGTCATTTATGCTTTAAATACTACATTAAAATATTTTCAGATATTTTGTTGGATGGAAAAGAAGAGAAGGAACAAATTCACTGTTCTTAGGTTGTAATAGCTTGCTGGGGTTAGTTGATTTGTACACACAATCGGTTTCTGTTTCTGTAAATGCATTTTTTGAGAAACTTGGGAGCTAAATGCAATTGAATCTTCGCTTATTTGAATGAATCGTTGACCTTCACAAATGGTTAACTTAGTACTTTGTAGTGACTGAACATTACACTTGTGGATGTGGTGTGTATATATATCTATATTTCAAGCAAAGCTTATTTATAGTAGCACAGATGTCTCTTGTTTTCTTGTTCACTAGGTGATTAAATGAGATTACCTGTGAAGGACCAGATTATGATCATGCAGTTTCATTATCGTTGATTTGATTCTCAGACTAAAATACAATTATTATCCAATTGTATATTCAGTCACCATAGCAATTGATAAGCTGCTTACAAGGTGTTATCAGTTGGCTGAATCTGGTGCTTTCGTCTGAGCAGTTGAGTTCATCACAGTCATTATAAAATGCCATACTATATACAGAGACTTTATAGGCTATGCAAAGCATCCTTTTCACCTGATGGACCTGTTTCAGAAGAAGCCATTGAAAAAGTTCGTGAGAAATTAGGTATATTTCTTTCTTTGTCTCATTTGTTTTGCCGACAAGTGGATATATTTATCATGAAGCATATCCTTTTCTTTTTGGGAAGCTTGAAGTATCTGATACTTAATTGTTCACGTAAATAATTTTTCAACTTATTGACTTGGTGTCACTTTTTAAAAATCTTCCCAATCTAGTTAGTTTGCACCTTTAGGTATTTTCTTTTATGAAGTGTGATCCCAAGGATGAATGGGAATTGCGAACAAATTAGAGACCACAATGGTTTCAGTCAATAATTGTTCCCATACCCTTTCAAAACAATTTCAGCGAGTCTCCGTCTCTTTTGCTTCCTGAAAAATTGTATCTGGATTCTGGATCATTTTTTTACTATAAAAGCAAAGTCTACCAGATTTGTCTCTTGGGGTAGAGTGAAGGTGTTTTGTTGTTTAGCATGTTGCCTACTGGGAAATGACACATAACCGTTCTAAAACATGATTTTTATTGAAGATTGAATTGAGTTTAACAGTGAATTAAGGTTCAATGCTTCTGCTGTAACCCTTATTGCTATTTATCATTTATGAATTTCCTATTATTGATAATTAACCTGTTAATGGACAATAAAACAGATCAGCCTGCATAACATGGTTTTGTATGTTAATCTTTGTTTCCTTTTGGTTTGGTGAAACCTTTTTTCTCCTTTATTTAGTGAGGAAAGGAGGTTTATGATTCCTTGTATATTAGATCTTCTGCTTTAATTGATTGTTTTTTGCGGGTGAATGAGACAATGCATCAGCATGTGCTTCAGTTAAAGGACAATTTTTCTTTTCTTTGTTTCTTGAATATGGTTGACTTTTATTCTTAAAATCTAGGTACAAGATATAAGTTGGTTCAGTTTTTGCTTTTCATGTTAGTTGCTTAACAAGGTAGCAAGGCACCATTTCTGCTTGAGAGGCTGCAATTGCCAGGTTATATCAAGACTAATATTAGCAAGGCATTAGTGATCACAACTCTTGATTTTTCTATTGGCTTTGAATTCTTCTTTTCCCATTGGTGCAATACCAAATAAACTCATATCTGAATTCCTTTTTTTTTTCTTTCCATAGAGTGATGGAATTCCTAATAAACCTCATTACTCAGGAACTAATTAACTCAAATCTGATTCTGATTGAAGAAGGGGAAAATCTTTTGTAGTGGAATACATGATTGGTTTTCCTACAGTAGGACCAGGACCTACAAGAATATGTTAATGTTGACTAGTAAACCTGCCTAATCTATACTCACATGTATTAGTAATTGATGGGCTGAATTTTCCCTAAACTGAGACTAGTAGTCCAATTTGACCATTATTGTAGAAACTATAATGCTGCTGACCTAATAACCTGGTTATATTCAAAACTGTGGAAAGAATGAAATTACTGATCCAATAAATTACCATATAAGCCCATACTAGGACTTCCTTTTTTCTTGGGTCAATTGGCAATTTGGTATCTATTTAGTTTGATTGTTTCAGAAAGAATAGTGCATAACTTAATGGTAATATGAGGCTTCAGATTTGACGTTGTCACAATTGGTTATTCATCTGGTCTCCATTCTGAGCCATTGAAGCTTGACAATACTATGGCTTGAAGAAATGTTGTGGAGCTGTTTTTTATTGGTAGTTAAAGGACAATCAAGACATGGTTAGGTTTAGGTTGGATTTCTTTGGTTGATTGAGCCGGGTACTTATATCTGTTGACATTTCTTTCGTTGAGTGTTAGTCATTACTGTTCTTACATATTTTCTATTGTGATTTTTCATTTGTCCCATTTAAATTATGAATAATGGTCCCAATGCGGGTTATTCCATTTATAAGGTATGCTTGGTGATCTCTTGTTTGTAACTATGTGGTTTTTTAATTATAGAGATTATGATTATGTACTTGATCAATTGCTAGTTTGTGCTTAGGGTGTGCATTCATGTGTGTACTAGCTTAATACTTGTGAATTGAGGTGGGTATGAAGGTTTATAATTAAGAATAGATTTTATCACACTTTTAGTCTTTTGTTGTCAAATAGTTGGAGTTTTAGCCTCTTGTTTTCCGCTGGAGCAATCAAGTCCCACTGTTTTCAAAATTTTGCAATCTAGTCCAATGTTTAAAAACTAATTTACTAAAGATGATGATTTGTTGTATGAGGGGCTAACATGGCCAAGAAATTTACCAAATGTTCCAAAAAATTTTGCCTTTTATTTTAATGATGATGTGGACATTTATATTCTGATGTGACACTTGAACATTTCTCTCTCCCTCTATCCAGTCTGCTCCAAACTCCTCCTCTGTTGTCAGAAAATTTTGCATTTTGCAGTCAACAAACAATCAAGAGCCAGAAAATGACTAAAACCGGATCATATGGCTGGTGAACATAGTGCAGGAAAGGGCAAATTATGAAAATCAGTTTGCCAGATGCCAGTCTTAGGAGCCTTTTCATTATAAACAGTTTCACACAATACCCTTTCAGCACATAGATTTCGGGCGTGAAATGTGAAATCTCACAGATTTGGTTTGGCTTCCCCAAATTTTTGTTGATGTGCTTTTACTTAGATACAGAGACATTTTCATGCGAGTAAACTTGCCACTTCTCGTGCTTTTCTTCCCTTCTGCTATTTGACAATATATTATCTTACCAGCTGTGTTTGCTTTCAGTTTTATGAGCTTAACCTTTTGATCTGTTGATATCTTGACATAATAGTTACCCTTTTCAACTGTCATATGTGTTTGTAACTTTTGATGTAATTTTGGTTCAGAAAAAATCAAGCCATCAGATGTAGGTCTTGAACAGGAGGCCCAATTGGTTCGTAACTGGTCTGGTCCTATGCCTGAACGTAATGGGAGTAATCAATCATTACCACCAATCAAATACTTGCATTTGCATGCATGTGACAGCTTCTCTGTACGTACTAAGTATTGGAATTCTATATCATACTTAATTTGATTCACTGTTTGCAATTATTCAAACTTTGAACTTTAAATTAGTAATAGACTTTTGGCCAATAATCATTATTTTATCTTTTTCAGATAGGAATATTTTGCATGCCTCCCTCATCTATCATTCCTCTCCATAATCATCCTGGGATGACAGTGTTGAGCAAGCTCTTGTATGGTTCAATGTTAGCAAAATCATATGACTGGATTGATTTACCTGGCCCCAGCGATCCATCCAAGGGTGTGTTTTTTAATAGTGTGAAATACTTTTAAGTTCAACTTTCTAGCCTATATGTTTTCTTGAGAATGAGTAAAGTTTGAATGTGGTTTATTGCCCCAAAACCAAAATTTGTGATTTGCAGCTAGACCTGCAAAACTTGTCAAAGATGCAGTAATGACAGCGCCGACCCCAACGACCATTCTTTATCCTACCAGTGGAGGAAATATCCATTGTTTTAAAGCTATAACTCCTTGTGCAATCTTTGACATCCTTGCACCACCTTACTCTTCAGATCATGGAAGACACTGCACTTATTTCAAGATATCCCAATTGAGAGATCCACCAGGTAATGTGATTCATTATATAATAGGCCTTAATTACAACTTTTGTTCATCTAATATATAGTATGATCGCATTTGGTTATCCTAAATTTCAATATTTTATTTTGGGCCCTCTAAATAAAAAATTAGAATGAATCAGGTCCAGCTGCTTTTTATAAAAGAAAACAAAAAATCAGGTCCAATTGCAAATCTTCTGCTAAATCGCTGACAGCAAATCTAATGTGGCCAACTCTAGTCTTACATGTCATATTTTGACCGACTTGTTGAAGAATTTTCTTTTCCACATCACACTCAAATTATTATATTTGTGAATCAGAAATTAAAACAATATATCAAATAAACCAAAAGAAAAAATGATAGAGAAGATGTGGTACAGATCAACAAAACATATACGACAGAGCAGTAAGAATTCAAGGAATAAAACAATTTCTTCTTTTAAAATCAACCTCCTTCCTTACCTCCATGTGAGAATGGAGAACAGGTGCAAAACCCATCTTTTCACACCCCCTTCATAGTTAGTTGCTCATACCCATCTTCTAGATCTACCCTGAAACTTGCCACATTAGAGCAGATTAGATTGTTTGTGGCTTTCCATAAAAGAAAAATCTGTGAAAATGGTAAAAATTTGTGAAGTGTAGTGAGAATTTTTTTTTTTTTTAATAGGTTGAACATGAAATATATGATGGTTTCTGAAACAGGATCAAAACGCCAAAAATGGTGGTCTCCTGGTGGAGGCAAGTAGTTAGTTTTGGTTAATATGTAGTGGTGTTTTGGATGGAATTTACATTGAAGGTGGAAGATGCTGGTTTATGGGCATAGGAAGAAGAAGGGTTTCTGTCTACTGGAGTTTGAATTTGCGCTGATGAGAAAGGTGGTGGTTGAAAAGAAAATTCAATTTGGAGGAAAAGAGAAACAATAAATCAAGCCACATAAGAATAGATTAAGTGAAATTAGACTGAAATCTGCAACGTTAGTGATTTCCATATTGGATAGCTAATTGATGGTACAACCTAAATTAATCTAATTTCTTCTTTCAGAGGACCAAATAGAACGTTAAAATTTAGGGATAATGCAATTTGTAATCAAGCCTATATATAATAGGTTCATTTTGAACCACTGCTTCTGGTCTTGTATCAGGATTGACAGTGATGGTTTTTTCTTGTAAGCCCTCTATTCTACTGATCATGCTATTGTTAATGTTCATTCAATTGCAGGTGATCTTCAAATGAATGGAATTGCAGACTCCGAAGTCACATGGTTGGAAGAATTTCAACCGCCTGATGACTTTGTGATCAGGAGAGGGCTGTACAATGGCCCTGTCATTAGACCTTGAAAGTTTATCTTGTTTAGCTGTATTGTACATTGCAAGAAAATCGCTGTTTAGGACACATCGCAGGAGATCTCAAGAAACCATTGCAATGAATTTTTTTTTTTTTTTATTTGGATATGTCAGTTAGGCATTTGGTTTGTACATAACACTGCACTAATGAGGTCCCTATATTACTGACCTCAGCTTAATCTAGCGGAATAGTTATTGAATGTTTTAAAGAACTAGAGATGAGAGGCCTTGTCATAAGTTTTGTTGGTTTATTGAGAATAAGAAACAATATCATTTCGTTTTCTTTTATGCTTTTGCCTTGTGCCTTTCAGATGAGGAATAAAGATTGTTGCTAATGGATGCTGGATTGGCTATATGATAGGGATAGGGCGGGGGACTATCATTCCTCTTGGATATAATATTTGAATTATTTTGGTGGTGTTAAGTTTGTGGAGAAAAAGTGTGTTTGGAAAAAATTTAAGTCAATTGTTTTTTTTTTTTTTTGTAATGTTTTTGGTCATTTACATACGTCAAGGTCACAGGTTTAAGGACACAGAACACCCACACAAACATGAACGGGGTCTGGATCCTTTTGCAATAATTGAGAAAGAAAAGAAAGGAGTGATTGCCAAAGCAAATTGGATGGGTTCATAAAAATTTCGGACTATCCAGATGACGGTCTTAAGTCTCAAACTTGTAATTCGCGGATCTAATCGATCTGTTTGAGGACATTTTTTTTTAAGTATTTAAAACCAATTTAAAATTATTTAAAACCTAAAATACAGATGTAAATTATAAAATTATATATTTATTTCATTCCTAATGATAGAAAAGCTTATAGATATTAAAAAAAATTTAAAAACATTCCAAGAAAATTTCGCAAAATTGAGAAGGGTATATAAATTGTTTGGTATATAATTTTCAGTGATACATTTTACATACTTTATTAATTTTACAAATAAGATAAAGAAGACATAAAAACTGCATAAATACATGCTTCAATAGATTCAAATTTAAAAAGATGAAAATGAAAAAAGAAAAAGAAAAAGAAAAAGAATTGAGCCACAGATTATTACATTCGATCCGCAGAGACTAAAAATTCCAACGGACTAGATCGAATTTAGATTCATAGTTTATCAGATCCTAATTTTATGGATCTTAATTTGAATCTTTTTTGTGGATCCATCCACTCAAATCCATTTCAACGGATTTATTGTGAGATACTGAAGACTCTGTCATCGAAGCTTCTCAAGGTCCAACCAAGGTAGATAGTGAGAAACTCTGTAGCAGATATAAGATTACTTTAAACAAATCACACTCGCGACATAAGAAAAGTCGCCTTGGGAGACCAAAAAATCGAACATGAAAGAACAAGAACGAAAGAAAGAACTCAACACATAAATCTCACTATGCAAAACAATTATAGTTAAAACATAAATCTCACTCAGAAAGTTTACAAGCTACAGAGTACTGCTTGTATAGAAATTTTATTTTGGTTAATGTGCAATCTTGCTTGCTTACTTCTCCATAAAAATTTTTTCAGATTGAGTTGGGCCACTGGCCTAATGACATTTTTATCCTCATTGTAGTGGTTTTGGACAGTTTAATCATACATCTCCAATTATAAAACTCATTTTTAAATGATTTTTTTTTAAATTAATTCCTTCACAAGTATTTCCGTATCATTTCATCCAAACAAGCTCACTATGACTTAGTCAATAGCTTATACTGCTCAGGGAATCATTTCCATAAGTGGCATCTTCGACCTTGTGCACCCGCTGATATAATAGATGTAGATATTTAATTTCTCTAGGCAGCTCGTTCTAGTATTTCACTATTCGGCGTAAAATTGATTGGTAATTGTGGTGCATTTGAATCTAGCTCAGCGGGGACTGAAAAGACGAGGTAGATACATGTTGCAGCTTAGAAAAATATAAAAGCCATAATTCTGTAGGAAGCATGATATTTCATAAGATTGACTATTTTTTACCGTTGGATTTCTTTTTATTTATTGAAAGTTGTGTTTTTTTTTATTTGATTCATTTACAAACCTTAATACAAAAAAGACAATCCAATGATAAAAATGTAGCCATGAATTCAAACATAAGGGGTTGAATTGATTTCAAAATTTTACAATTTTGAAAACAGTTTTCAAAATTCCCTTTTTGAATTTTATAAAATTTAATCATTTTAAAATAAATGATAAACATCTTCACACAATATTCTCAACAAACCATCTTTCACAATATTAACAATACAATTTCAATATAAATAACAATAAAGATTGACAATATAAAATGTAAAAAATAAAAGAGTAGGAATAGAGAGATTCAAGTGCAGATTTACAGTGGTTCTCCCTTAAAACACATCTCTAAGGCATACATCAATTTCCAAACTTAAACCAAGCTTAAATACATTGAGATTTGTCCCTTCAAACTTGAACTAGACACAAGGAAAAGTCTTTACAGCAATTGTAACTCTTAAAATCGTAAAACCTTTTAAGGAGGAAAAAGAAAACACAAGAGCCTCCCATTGTTGCTAACCTAAGGTTAGCTAGTCTTAAAATATCTAGAAATTTTTTGTCGTCATGATTGTCATGAATACAAATACTTGATTGATAATCATCAGCCTTTAATCTGTCTTTATTATTCATTTATACTCGTACTTGTATCAATATTTCCTACTCTTATATGCTTAAACTCAAATGATTAATAGGGCAAACTTATAGATGAAGAGAGAAACATTAATATATAAATATATTTTTATAATGTATAAAGGCACTGCCCAAACATGGTGCATGCTCGTTTAAACTTTTGCTCAATAAGCTTTCAACAAGTACTTATTAGACATACTCTTTTAAAGGCTCTTTATTGTGGTGGTATTTACGTTAGTAATGGCTTCCACAAAGTTATCACTCATCCTTACTTTTCAAAGGTGGGTTAACAACAATTTCTTGAGAATTTGAAAAAAAGTAGTCCATAGAAGAGTGAATCTGGGGCTGAGTGAGATAAATCGGTATCTATCTTATGAATTCATAAAAATCTAACCAAACACATATACATTATATCTTCAGAAAGCATACCTCATACTAGAATTATCCTACACATCATAACTGAGTAATATCATAATACATTTTGAATTGTCATACTATTAAAGAACCATTATTTTCTTATGGCCACAAACCATTCTCATGAATCATTATATGTTCAAGTTATAGTACTATATTACTTTCTAGCATTTCACAGGACTCATCCACCACATGAGTTTATACCAATTTATCTTATCACATTAAATCTCCTTTCAAAATTTCTTAGAAGAACAGTTATAAAACATACTATTCACATAGCTTCAAGCTGTCAATAATCATGTCACATGATTAAGTCATATTTTATTATATTCCAAAGTATTCAAAATAACAATTCCAGTAAACAACATCATAAAGAAAGCAATGTAAATCTCCTTTTTACTTTGATCAAGCCATAGCCCAATCATCCCAACCTTGTACCTCATGCACCCGCCATATGCCCCTCCACCATATTAGAATGCGCAGATCTAGGATTCGATTCATTATTTCCCACCATATCTCATCATTATTATATCAAGCCTCAAGGAGCTTTTAGATATTTAATTATTCCATTCTCATAATAGATATCTCATCAATTTCATATTAACATATTTCATCATCATTCATGACATTGTGTATCATTCCATGTCATGCATGAGCTT
>JANHAO010001686.1:0-31737 GCA_026873985.1 Saraca asoca
ATTCCATTGGAATGTCCGTTGGAATAACTTTTTTGTTAAAAAAAATTTAAAAACCAGTGTATTTTGAATATTCCAACGAATATTCAAATGGAATTCCTATTCGTTGTAATTTCCGTTGGAATATTCCAACAGAATTTGATCCGTTGTATTTTTCGTTGGAACTCTGTTGGAATATTCCGTTGAAAAATCTTGTTTTTCTTGTAGTGATTAGGATCAAGAAGATTTTGAACTAAAAAGGCATTCAATGTTTTATACTTTATATAAAAAAAAGGCTTTAAACAAATTATATGCAACGCCTTATTTAAGATTTAAATTAATAATTAAGTAATATTTTCACTTTTGTCCAAATTTTAGAAGGGTTAAATATAGTTTTTTAAATTTAAAAATATAATTTATAGATTTTTATAAATTAAAGGAGTAATTTATCATTTAACAAAATTTGAAAAAATGGAAGATGTATTTTTTTCGAAATTTTATGAGAATAAAAGGATGAATTTGTGAGATGGTGATGCGTGAAACATTAGTGCATATGAAAGAATTCCCAAACATGAATAAGTAGTGTGGCGGTTTGATGAGGGTAATTAGAAGCAGCAGAGAATGAGTGGCATGGTCAACAAGCAACCAAAGTCTGTCACTGTTTTGATATCTTAGCCAACGTTATACCTTTTACCTCCATTCCTTTTGTTGATTAGTGATTACTACTCAGCTGCCAACTGAGCTACAATTTAATGTTATTTAATTCCAGTAATGCCCACACCATATATATATATATATATATATTTGTTTCAAACTGGATTCCCTAATCTTTTGACATTTATCGTGTTCTCACATTTTATTTATTTTCATTTTCTCTCACTAGAATCGATAGTGAATTAAATTGAATTGGTCTTAGTTCAGGTTTGAATCAATTCAAATTTCTTAATTCATAATTTAGTTGAAGTTTCATTCAAATTAATTCATTCAGTTCAAACTCAAGTCAAATCAAATTTATAAGTGTCTTCAACTCATTAAGATAAATATATTATAATAATGAAATGTTTGTTTACAATTTAATAATTTAAAAAGCTTATGAAATCAAATATAATTAACAATTTATCAACATAAAATAAATAAAAAATATGAATTACAAAAAATAATACTATAATGTCATTATTTATATTATAAAAATATTTAATATAACATAAATGACAATTTATTTTGATATATAAAGATACATTATAAAGAAAACTGCACTTATAAGAAAATTAGTAATATATTAATAGTTAGAATTCACCACATTTTATAACAACATTTTGTTATATATTTTAGTTAAAGTATTATATATTATAATATTTGATGATATATTTATATATCTATATAAAACAAATTAGTTGAGCTGAGTAGTTAAATTTAATTTATTTATAATATAAGTCAAATAATTTAACTTATTTTTTGTTCATTTATTTTGTAAAATTAATTTATTAAATTAAAATTCGAATGAAGTATAAATCATTCATGTGTTAATTACTCGACTCTTTATCAGTACAACCTCTTGGAAAAAAAAAATTGGATCTCAACGTGAGTTTAAAGTTCTTGATCTTTTAAATGCTAATGTACAGTACTGTTGATTTGATTTGAGATTAGTTTAGGTTGGATTTGATTGTTTTTAGGGTGCGTTTTGGGAGAGCTTATTGATAGTTTATATTTGAACTTATCTTATAATATAAGTACTTTAGATAAAAAATTTAGATATTTATTTAAACTTATGAAAATAACTTATGACCCTTTAATAAGTCCATTTGAACTTATTTCAATAAATTTTATGGAGAAACTTATGAAAAAGAACTTATTAAAACTTATAAACATAAGTACTTAATTAAGTTGTTTTTCCAAACGTATCCTTAATTCAACTCACATCTTGATTTATCTGTACATGAGTAAATTTTTTTAATTTAAGTTTGGTTCAATTTAAGCTCATATGAATAATACTCGTGGAGTTTGTGCATACATGCTTGTATGTAATTAATAAATATATATATATATATAATTGTGTTATAAAATTAATTGATTAGTCAAATAAATTGAGTATTATATAACTCAAATTTAATTTATTTGTTAAACAAATTAAAATATTTAATTCATATATTATTTATTTAACTCCGGAATAAATATAACTTAATAAGTTATAAATCAAGTCAAAATTTGAATCTCTTGCAAGCTGGCTCAATTTACTCTCACCCATCCTTCTATTCATCGAGGAAGAGCGTTAGAATATCTTAAATGAGGATAAAACGAGAATAATGCTATTATTAAGGTTAGAAATGTATCAAACCAATTTGTTAGATTTATGAATAAAATTTAATCGAGTTGTTTTGGTGAATAAATTAAACTTAATTTATGATTGATTTGGCTCATTTAGTTCATAAATCAGTATGATAAATTAATTATTTTCAATAATTATAAATATATCTTAATAATATAATTTATGAAATAAATTATGATAATAAATATGAGAAAAAATGTAAAATACTTTTTGTAACTTTGAGTTGAAAGGATTTTATTTCCATTAATTTTAAAAATTTAAAAATTAAATCTTTAAATTATATAAAATTTGAAATTAATATTCATCATTATCAATTTAATTAATTAATTTATCAAATTATATAATTTTTTAATAATTTTTTAAATAAAAATTATAATATTATTTTTTCATACATAATTTTTAACTTATTTTTATATATTTAATTAAAATTTTATATATTTAATTTAATTTTTATTAATTATATAATATAAAAATTATGTATTAAAATAATATGATAAATTGAAATTATAATTTTATCATAAAATGTCTTCTTTAATTTTTTTAATAAGAATATATATAAATATAAATAGAAGATAAAAAGCGAAAACGAAAAGGAGTGAGAAATTTACAAAGAGACGTTGTAAAGTTATTGTCTGCAGTTACAAGCTGCAACCAAAAAAGATGCCACCCAATACCGAGGGAAGTACGGAAGGCATATTATGGGAGTCTGCAATATCCACAGTAAACGTCATAATTGATAGACTGAGTATCCTACTGGTTAGCAAACTTTACCAGTACAGCCAAACCAAAAGTTAATTAAGCTGTACTGCAATTTTCTGCTAAGTTATCTGACATTTGTCAGACCGCACTGCCCTACTATAACATGCATCACTTTTAGTGCAATGTACGGAAAACCTAATATTATTATAACATTAAATTACTTTAGGGACATATTTTTGATGCAAAAACTCTTCCATTGGTTGTATTAATTGATAAAATTATGTAAGTTATATGTAAAGATAATAAGATAAGTTATATCAAGTATATTTCGATAATTAAATTAATATTTTAATAAAATTTTAATAAATACATAAAAAAATTATTAAAAAAAATAGATACATATCAAATTTATAAGTAATAAATATATTATTTAACATATTTTTGGACCCATAAGATATTATCACTTATTTATAATATATTAGTAATATTAACGAGAATCTCATTTAAGAGTTGTTGATATTGTTATGTGTAGTATTCAAAATTCTCATTTGATTATATAATTAAGGTTATTCGATAGTCAATCATCAGAAAATAATCTGTAATAAATGTTAACTCTTTATCTAATCCCAACAAATCAATTATAGGTTGAACGATGAAAGATCATAGACTATTTTAGACTTTGTCAGATGCAGTAATATTTAATATTATCTTAAGTTTTTTTCTTTTTTTTTATTTTATATTTGAATATAAGGTATTATATATATATATATATTAAATGATTTGTCACTCTTATTATTAAAAAATTATTTTATTTTAAGGTTGTAACTAAAAGATTATAGTTTGAAATTTAAAATTAATATATATTTTTTATTTTTAATTATATATTTTTTTATATCTTTATTTGAATTTGTTAATAATATATAGGTGAGCAATAATTTGCTTATCAATTTTAATTCATATTAATAAAGTGTTGTGCGAATGTTTTGGTTAATCATGGAATTTAACTTAAATGTGATAAGAGTATCTAATTAGACAAAAAAGAAAAGTATAAGTAATGGATTTTAAAATTTTAAATTATAAAATTTAATTAAACATTAAATAAAATTATAATAAATAATAGAATAATTTAATTTTATTATAAGATGTGGTATTCTCACACTTAATACTTGGATGTGGATTAAAATTTTCTCTTTATAATAAAGGAAGATGGAAACTTTTTTTTTTCCCTGTTGCATATAAAAAGTACATAGAAAAATTTTATAATTATTTTTTTTTAACATGACGAAATGAGAATTCAAATTCATTAATATAGCAATTAGTTGGGTGATGAGAAGAGAAAATAAAATATAGTCTATATCATTTATATATCTCTCGGTATTGGGTGGTAAGTAATAATAATAATAATAATATGTTAAAAAGGAAATAAAATAGATTTTAGATATATGGACCTTTGAAAATGAATTAATTAATTATACAGCTAAATAACAACCAACATTCCGACACGACCGTAGTGTATGAATGAGTTGATATGGATGGTAAGCCATCTTCATCACCTTCTCATATAGGTAACAAAGCACGTGATATACATTATCCCAACCCCTTTTTTTTTTTAATTATCAATAAAGGACCACTCTTCGTCCTTTGCCCTCACACACTATCTTACCATAATATCCATTATCTATGGAAGGTTTCCTCTTGTCATTAAAAGGGTTTGCTCTAACCCTAGATCTATCCTGTAAAATTAATTATCTTCAATTATATATATATATATTTAAATACAATCTTTAGTAATCTTAAAAATATTTTATACTATTTATAAGTATCATTATAGACTTTTAAAAAAATTAATAATATGACATCTTGGTATTGAAATCAAATATGAGTATCTATAATTTTTAATTGCTTTAATTTTTTTTTAATAATATGACATCTTTCTGATTTATCATTAATGTAAAAAATTTATATTAATAATGAATCAAATTTAAATTCTGATACTATTCTATGATAGGATAAATTACGTTCTAATATATAATTAGTTTTGACCGATCACTAATCTCACAAATAAAATTTATCTTCTGTTTATTTCTCAATTAATTTTTTGAACAATTTGAGAAAAAGATGGATTAATTTCTATCCTGGAACTGAAATCAAATAATGTGTAAAAATTAAATTAACGGATGAAATAAAGGGTAAATTTCATTTGTTATGAAGATGGGTGTTACGGAGGCAGAAATATAATGATGAATCCCATTAGGTTTGCGAGTGGAACGGCAACGTGATTGTGTCGTTGGCTGTGGTGACACTGCACGAGGCACCTTTTTTATGTTATTGGTATTATTATGTGAAGTCCTTCCAATCAAAGCGTACGAATTAGTTTAGTTTACATGTGATTCAAAAGTACCAAGCAAGTTGCCTCCAAAGTGCATCTCTCCAGCCCTAAATTAATGACATTACTAAGTGTCATTTACAATCGATCAAAGATTTAAAATACAGTTATAATCACAATATAATTTTCATAAATACAGAAATAATAAGCGAAAAATTTTAATATTGTGTAATATTATTACATCACAAATCATAAATTAAATGAGAATTTCAAAAAAAAATTTATCTTAATGTTTTTAACTCATGTGAATTTTTATATTACAAGATGAGAGATAAATTCGTATATTTATGTCTAATAGACTCTAACACCTAATTATATATGCATGAATATTTCTTTTTTTTTTTTTGAAATTTTTTATTTTCAGAATTAAGATAGGATGTGATATGTTTGAAAATCTGATGTGTTAGATTGGAATTGTCTCAACGTAATTGAATTGCTCTTAGTTATAACTTAATCTTTGTTTTATGTTTCCTAATTAAAGTGGTGTATATGGTTTCATCATTAGTTAGGTGTGTTGGTTGTTGAAATATAATTGTAGTGTACGATTTGCTTAGTTGTGCCATATTATTTCCTCTTTGCGTTCCCTTTGAAGTTACATTTGGAGCTTATGCTCACATGGGGCGACAAAGTGCCAGCCTTCGATTCCTCTTTTCCCAATCTTTTATATATGTTAATTTATAAAAAGGAAAAATACAAAAATAAAAAATAGATTCACGCATAAAGCTGAACATCCTTATATAAATAAGTTAAATTGTTGTCTCCTCACTTTAAATTACATTTGCGTTTGCGATTGTGTTGATCATTATCATTGTATAAAATGTAGTCGTCGCAAGGATTATTACAAAAAAAAAAAACAAAAAATGTTGTTACCAAAGATAGCACAATATCACAGCGAATTATAATTTAAAACTACATTCTTTCTTAAAAAAAAAATTGATAAAAATGCCAATAACTATGTCTCCGTTGATAGAGCAACTAATAACTAATATCAGAAATAGAAACTCAAAACCTATCTATTTACAAAATAAAAAAAGATGAAAAATGCAAAAAATAAAAAACTCTTCGATTTTAGAGTGACTAGATTTTATTCCCACCAAATAAGCTTTAAACTATACAAAATCTTGAATTAATACCCATAATTCATTTAATTAATTATTTTATTAAATTATATAATTTTTTTTCATGAATTTTTTAAACAAGAATCATAATATTATTGTATGTTTATTTATAATGTAATTTTTTTTGCACATAATTTAAAACTCACTTTTATATATTTAATTAAAACTTACTATATCAAATTTAATTTTTAATAATCATATAATATAGGAATTATGTGCGGAAAATAACATAATAAACCAACAAATAATATTATTGTAATTCTTACTTAAAAAGTTCATAAAAAAAATCATATAATTTAATAAAATGGCTAATTAAATAAATGATGGTATTAATTCCAAGGTTTCATATTATTTAAGATTTGGTTCTAAGTTTTCAAAGTTGGTGGAGGCAAAATCCAATTAACCCAAAGTTTAAGGGAGATTTTTATAATTTTTCTTGAATAAAATAAAGAAAAATCAAAACACAAAATCTTCTTATTTCAAAACTACATGAACTTTCCTTAAATTTTGAAAAAAGTGCTACATTTTATCCCATTTTAATAACTTTCGTTATAAACTATGATTTATTTTTTCCAAACTGGTCAATTGTCATTTTTGACCACCAAATACCAACTTTATCCCGATAGTAATATCTATACATTGCCTTCATTTTTTTCCAAGCTATTTTCTATGTTTTATAAGTGCATAACACTCTTCTAAATTGTTGATGGTGGATTTTGGTTACATCTAAATCTAGCCAACGGAAAGGATTTTTTTGAGACCCAAGTTGTTTCCCAGTTATTGGAGCGATGAATGACGAGAGATAGCGGAAGGAGGAAGAAGGAGAAAGGTTTAAGCATGAAAGTTTAACGTGATTCGGTTAAATCCAGACGATACTAGACTTTACGTTCACAGGGATATTTTATTAATCTGAAGGAGTTTTTTTTTTTTTTACAGAGCTTTGGCTATGATTTTTGGCATTTCTAGTTCAACAGAGTTTCTACCAATATTTTCTTATCTTTTATACAAAGGTTCTAGTCCTTTATTTATAGAAGTATGGAGGGGTACAAATGAAACTAAATAAACTGTACATCTATTATATTAAACATTAAATGTATAAGACTGCTTAGAGTATTGTAAACTAGCTTCTGCATGTTGCTTTCTGTGTGTGGGCCCGATGATTGTACTTTGCAAAATGGCGGTGCAAGTTGCTTGTTGACCTTAAGCTCGACCTCAATGGACTTCTAGCCGGGTAAGACTTCATCTTAGCAAGCTAGAGCTCATGTGCTGAAACTATTGCTGGCTCGTGACCTCGAGCTTGTTCAACCAGTGAGCTCGGATCTTTAGCGAGCCAGGGTTCTTTGTGCAGTGACCTTGTGGTCTAGCAAGCTCATTCCTTTTGTTGGACTTGGGCTTCTGCTAGCCCACTTCATAGTGTAAAATTTTCCCTATAACATTAGCCCCCCAACTCTCAGTTCGCTTTGTGGACTTGGAGTTAGAATTTTTTCTGAAAGGGTCTTCTTTGGTAGTCAAAGTCTTCCGCATTTAGACTGCCATGTAGTCACTTCAAACTTAAATCTTTCACTTTAACTGAACCAGGCCATACTTCCTTTTGAGCATGACTTCCAACCGTTGCGTGGCAATCCCATTTCTTTCGGATCGTCCGATTTGGGGGCAGCCAATTACCCTTTGGGTCTTTCAGTGGACCTGACTAGTCTATATAATGCTTGTGAAGCTCTTCAAGTTTCTCAGTGAAGTGCTCCAATGGGTGTCAAAGTTAAGCCCCCCATGTTTCTGATAGTATGGCTTCCAGTGAAGCTTTTTGAGGCATGTATGGCCTACTGCAGAAGATCAAGAAGCGTGAATAGCCTATTGCATGTGACTTCTGTGGATAGTGCTTTATGCTAGTTGAAGGTGAGTCTTGTGCAGATCTTAGATTATTTCCTCATAGTCTTTCCATGAGCTTCAACCTTGCCAGCCAAACTCCTAGTGCTTTTTGAATTACTCTAGGTTGAAGGAGTCGCTGGCTAGGGAAGGATATAAGCAAGAGTAGTCAAGTGTGCTAGTCTTCCTGCTGGTGGGAGTTTGTCTCCCGATAGTTGGCTTTCTGCTTTCTTGTGAAAACAATAGCTATGAGTTTTTTTCTTTTGATCTTGTACTTTAGATCTCCTGATGTTAACTTGTCTTATTGGATGAGGTTTTAATGAAGCGAACTTCTTTTGTAACTCTTGAATTGCTATATTAGACATTCTACTTGCATGAGTTGCTATATGATAGCTGAATGAAATATTTTGATGATCGATTGGTCATATTCTTCAATGAATCTGGGCATTTTACGCCTTGAGCGGGTAATGAGTTTTATCTAAAGAGATTGTATGTGAGCCGCGAATATTAGGTCGTATGAAAGTTACGAATATTTGGTTGCATGAGAGCTGCAAGCATTAGGTTGCATCATAGTAATCTCATTGCCTTAGACAAATAATCAGGTTGATTTTAGCACCTTTGTGCCTTAGCAAGCACATAGCTATGCCAGCATTGAGTATTGTGAGTGCCTCCGTGCATCAGTGAGCACACAGCTACACTGGTAATTGAATATTGTGAGCACCTCTGCGCCTCAGCGAGCACGTAGTTACACTGGTCATTAAGTATTGTGAGCACCTCTATGCCTCAATGAGCACGCAACTACGCTGGTCACTGAGTATTGTGAGTGCCTTCGTGCCTCAGTGAGCACGTAGCTACGCTGGTCATTGAGTATTGTGAGGGCCTTCGCGCCTTAGTGAGCACATAGCTACACTGGTCATTGAGTATTATGAGCACCTCCGCACCTCTGTGAGCATGCAACTACGTTAGTCATTAAGTATTATGAGGGCTTCTGTACCTCAGCGAGCACGTAGCTATACTGGTCATTGAGTATTGTGAGCACCTCCATGCCTCAGCGAGCATGCAGCTACACTGGTCATTGAGTATTGTAAGCGCCTCTGCACCTCAGCAAGCACAATGAGCATATAGCTACGCTGGTCATTGAGTATTATGAAGGCCTCTGCACCTCAACGAGCATGTAGTATGCTGGTCATTGAGTATTGTGAGCACTTTCACGCCTCAGTAAGCACACAACCACACTGGCAAACTGATTTATACATTATAATTGGCAAAACAAGGTTCTACTTGATAAAGACAACAAATAAATAAATAAAGAAGCTAAAGCACATTGTCAGTATATAATTCAAATTGAAACTTCTTGCTCTTGGTTGGAATCTTGCTAGGGATGTTGAGATTGCTGCTCTGCAGGTCACACCACATACCCTTACAGGCAGCCTCTTCTAATGAGGTCTTCTATCGCGTCTTTCAATGCCCAACAATCTGAGGTGTTGTGCCGACCTCATTATGATAGGCCTAGAATTTATCTATATTCTTAAGCTGACCAGGAGTCCATTGAGACTTGGACTTCCTAAAATCTTCTCTACCTCGCTCTGCTTGGAATATCTTTTCTTAAGTGTCAGATAGAATGTTGTAGCTTTTGTGGTGACCTTGGCATTGAGGCCTCTCATCGCTGCTCCTCTTGATGATCTAAAGATCAGAATCATCCTTTCCTTCTTTGTGGCTGTTCCTCCTTTTATTTTGATCTGAAATGCTTGTATCAGACTTTTTCGAACCAAAAGTTTCATCCCATCTGACTTGCCTCGTAGCTCACTTGTAGAAATCGCCAAGATCTTTCACCAGTGACTTGTATATGCTTTTGTACAGCTTCCCATCTTTGTGGAATCCTGCAGAGATCATTGCCCAAATGGTTTCTTCTGAAGGATGTTATACATTATTGACCTCGTGTTTGAATCGAGAGACGTAGTCCTTTAACAACTTTTCTTTTCGTTGGAATATCGTAGTGAGATGGCAAGGTGGAGCGAGCTATCTTTTTAATGCTTGATATTGGTTGACAAATTTCTTCTAACACTCTTCCAGGCTACCAATGTTGCGAGCTAGAAGACCTTTGAACCACATCAGAGGCAAGCCCCCCAGTGTTGCTGGGAAGGCATGGCATCTCATGAGAGGGTTGATCATCATGAGATCCATCTGGATATTAAATGCATTTAGATGATTGTACAAGTCTCTATCTCCATCATAGAGCAGAATTGAGGGGACTTTGAACTTCAAGGGAAAGGGTTGCACTTCAATCTCTTTGGTGAATGATGACCTCGCTTTATAGCGAGCTTGGTTATTCAGAGTTCGAAGGTGCTCTTCAAATTTATTCACCCTCTGAAATAACTCTTCTACAAGTGGGTCTCATACCAGAGACTGTTGATTCTCTTGGTTGCGACTTCAGTGACCTAGAATGTGCTCTTCACCAGCTCTACCCGAACATCTAGCTTGGTGCTGCTGGCAATCATTTCTAGATGTGATGACTTTGGCCTATATTTGCAAGCCCTGAGCCTGGCTTTGTGCTAATGTGATGACCATTCTATTCAACTCTTCCATCATATTTTCTAGTTTCTCCTTGCGTTGAAGCCAGACTTGGATTCCTTCACTCCCATTTGCAATAGCAGTAGGTTGAAAAGAGCTGGCTGGGGGCGGAAAGGTGGCGGTACCTATAACAAGAGCTGTTGAAGAGTCCATTGTAGACACGTGACCCTCTGACTGGTTAACTTAAGCATTTGAAGTTCTTGTGGTTCTCCCTCTGGCCATCGTAACTACACAAAGAGTTAAATAAAAGGTAAAAGATTAACCAGTACACAGATGCGTCCCATTGAACGTGCCAAAATGTTGGCAATGCATTTCGATTACACCTAAATCTGACTAATGAAAGAGGTTCTTTTGGGACTTAAGTTGTTTCTCGATTGTTGGAGTGGTGAAAGATAAGAGACAGTGGGAGGAGGAAGAAGGAGAAAGGTTGAAGTACGAAAGTTTAATGTGATTTAGCTAAATCCAGACGGCATCAGACCTTACGTCCATAGAGATATTTTATTAATCTGAAGGAGTTTTTTTTTTTTTTACAGAGCTTTGGCTATGGTTTTTGGCATTTCTAGTTCAGTAGAGTTCTTGCCAATATTTTCTTATCTTTTATACAAAGGTTCCAGCCCCTCCATTTATAGAAGCATGGAGGGGTACATATGGAACTAAATAAATTATACATCTGTTATATCAAACATTAAATGTACAAGATTGCCTAGAGTACTGTAAACTGGCTTCTGTAGGTTACTTTCTGTGTGTGGGGCCTAATGGTCGTATTATGCAAAATGGCAATACAAGTTATCTGTTGGCCTTATGCTCAATCTCAATGGACTTCTAGCTGGGTAAAACTTCATCCTAGCGAGCTGGAGCTTGTGCGCTGAGGCTGTTGCTGGCTCACGACCTCGAGCTCATTCAGCCAGCGAGCTGGGGTTCCTTGCGCAGCAACCTCGTGGTCTAGCGAGCTCGTTCCTTTTGTTGGACTTGGGCTTCTACCGGCCCACTTCATAGTGCAGAATTTCCTTTACACCATAAACCATTTCAACATATCTCTAATTGTAAATAGTAGTTCTAAAGAGTTGGGATTAAGATTTTTTTTAGAAGAAATACAAGTAGGCAAGTTACAATTGTGAAATATCAAGTTCTTATGAAAACAAGAATTGACTCTATTATTGTTATGAGTATGATCAGTGTTTTCTTTCTTGAAGTCTATTTTTTTAATGTAATATTTTCATATATGCAATTTATGTAGGAAAACATAATTAAATTAGTCAATTGATCATATTATAGGCATAAATTTGTACAAATTAAAATTTATAAATTAAAACAAATTTGTTGTTTGAATTTTCATGAGAATCCATAACACAAAATTCAAAAATTAATCTCCTCTTTTAATTGCCCATCTCCTTAGTAGTGATCATAGATCTCTTCAGCTTTTCAGTTCTTTCTTATTAATATCAATGTGTTGTTCTCTTTACAAGTTCATTATCTCTTCCTTCCTAGTTGTCAGGGAGAAATAATTCTATTACTAGATAGGGTTAGTAGCAGGAAAAACCAGGGGTGAGAGATTTGCGACCTATTTAGTTTTACCAAAGTAAAAATTATGTTAGACTAATCTTCCTATCACAATATCAATCCAATAAAACAAAAATTAGCATCATACTAACTTTAGCACATGGGGCCTAAGTGTCACATAAAGCCTAAACTTAATTATCAAATAAATGGGCTTAAATATAATTTACATTGACATTCTTATAAATATTATAATCCATATTTTACTGTTAACCTTATATATGTTAGTGCATTAGGGAAATAAATAAAATTGTAATATTTTTCCACTTGGACAATATATTTTAGATTATAATACATATAATAGTTATCTGAATTATAATATGTGATCACTTTATGGAACATCAAAATAATTGTGACACTATTACAATAGTCTAGATTAAGATAATAAGTGTTTAATAGTATACAACATCATATCTGATAGGGACACTAATGATTAACACATTTAAACACATGCACCTCAATGATCATAAACATAATATAAGATATGAATAACAAGATTTATATGATAGTAAACATGATTATATATAAATCTCCATATAATGGTCCAAAGCATCCATCCACAAAAACTAATGAAAATCAACATCCTCAATAAAATAATAAGACAAAGTTTAAATGTCTCCAACAACATGTCATAAATAATGTTCACAAATAATAATAAACATATGACAATATAATGAATATGTCATTAAAACAAATATTGAGATTACAATAAGTTCAATGTCATTACATCAAACATAAACCTCTCACTAACCCAAAACATTAAAAGACTTAGCTAAACCTATATTTTTAACATGATCATAATATATTTGCACCGTTAAGCCTTTAGTTAATGGATCTATGAGCATAGGATCTATGGAAACATGCTTAATGCAAGCATGATGCTTATGTATCTTCTCTCTAACAAATTGGTACTTGACATGAAAGTGCTTTGTACGAACATAACTTTTATGGTTTTAAGAGAAATGCATAACAACAACATTGTCTCAACAAATGGTTAAGCGCCTTGAAATGCTTTCAATAATGTTAAAGCCTAAAATAAAATTCATTAATCATACAACTTCAAGAGTAGATTCATAATATGAGATATGCTCTTCTTTGATAGTGTATGTTGCTACAAGTGATTACTTGACATTTTTTCATGAAATAACTCATCCTGTCATCATAAAGATATATCCAAATATTAATTTATGATCATTTGGAGAACCAACACAACCATAGTCTGAATAGCTTGTTAACACTAGATTATTAGATCTCTTGTAAATCAGCATGCAATTCTTTATACCTTGTAGGCACCTCAGGACTCTTTTAACAGCAGCCCAATATCTCTGATTAGGATCACCCAATACCTCCTTAGTACACCAATAGCATAAGCTATATTAAGAAGTATACATATATATATGCATACATCAGGCTACCAACAATAAAAGCATATAGGACATTTTTTTATCATCATTTTGAGAACACAGGGCTTTAGAAAACATCTCACTCTTTTGGATAGGTGCAAAGAGTACATAGATATGTTGAACCTTTTTAGTATTTTTCTCTATGTACAATCTCTGAGACAAATCAAGCATACCCAGGGATCTATCATGATATATGTTGACACCAAAATCTAGTCAACAGGTTTGAGTTCAATATCATCCCTAACTGCAAGCAGGATATGACAGAAAATAGAAGAGGAAGATAATGGAAGAGAACAAAGACAACAAATACCAGAAGTTTTATCGTGGTTCGGCTAAAGCCAAGTTGGCCTCTACATCCACGCTGGTCTTTAATTATCCACTAAAGGATTGTTTTACAAAGTTTGAATACAATGGCAATATTCTCTCATAGTGTACAATGCTCTCTCTGTATTTTGGCAGAGTCTTTGCATGTAAAATCTTCCTCTCTTCTTCACAGTGACCACCCTTCTATATTTATAGAAGGGGGAAGGTTACAAATATAATTTTACAAATAACAAAATAATTATTTCTGCCACTCTGGGTATTTAATGCTTGGCATCAAATAATTAATGCTGGATAAATCATTATCAGACTTTTGGAGAGCTGATGTGTAGGTTTGGAGGCTGAGCTGTCAGTTAGGGACATGTGCCTTGGATTACTGACTAGGCTCCGTACATGCATCTAGCTCGCTAACCTCGCCACCTAGTGTTGTGTTGGTGAGCAAGCTAGAAGCTTTGGCCTACCTCGTTGTTCTTGCTCAGCCATTCTCCTTGAGGACAATTAGGATGGTAATCTTCTCGCTGATGAATTGAGGGCCTTCTCGACAAGTTGCTTTCCCTGCTGTGACGTTACTCGATGTCTTTAGCTCACACCTGACAGCTTGGAATCCTCGCTGAGCGACCTCGATCCCTAATTCGGGCCTCCATCTGGCTAGTTGTGCCTCCTATTGGACCTTGGCCGGCCCAAACTATGCTTTCTAAAAAATGCCCATAACATAAGCCCCTCCAACTCTCAGCTCACTTTGCGGGCTAGGAGTTGCCATTGATAGTCAAAGTATTCGTTTGCAATCTATAGTTTTCAACAGTTAACATATATCTTTTTTCCTAGATCATTCGATCTAGAACAGCTAAATATCCTTTAGGTCATTTGATGAACCCAGACTGGTTTATAAAGCCTATGGAGCTCCACTTACTTTTTCATGAGATTGCCTGATGGATGCTTTAGTTAAGCCCTTTATGCTTTCAGTAGTTTGGCTTCCGGTGAAGCTCTTTGAGTTGTGCATGGTTCGTTGCAAAGGATTTGAGGGGTGCGAATGGCTCGTTGCATGTGGCTTCCTTGGATAAATTCTCTTGTTAGCTCCTGCGAAGTCTTGTATAGATCTTGAATTATTTCTTCATAGCTTTTCCGTGAAGTTCAACCTTGCTAATCAGATTCCTGACTCCTTTTTGAATTACTCTAGGTTTGAGTCAGGAAAGGAACCATTGGCTGAGAAAGGCTATAAGCAAGAGCAGCCATGTTGGTGGGTATTTCATCTGATGGGAGTTTGTCTCTCGGAGCCTAGTTCTCCCTCTTCTTGTTGAATTAGTAGCTTTAGGCTTTTGCTTTATTCTTGTATGTGAGATCTTCTAACGTAAATCTACCTTATTGAAGGAGGTTTTTTAATAAAACTTCAAGCACTATGTTCATATCTTTTACCTTTATAAGCTTGTTATATCGCCAACCCAGTTGGTTACTGATGGTAACATGACTAACTCCTACAAAATCATAACTCGATAACAGTTATGAGGAATGTTTAACGGGCTTATCAACCCTAGTTATTAAAAGTAAAATTTACATTAATAAGATTAAGCCAATAAGTTTCAACTTAAAGGATATGTGCTGCATGCATGACAATCGGTTGTGTCGATTCACTTTAATTAACAGAAAGCATGAGCACTTGAATGCCTTTGAGGCCAAGTTTAAATAGTAGGGTACTTGAGCATCTTTGCCATCACGAGACTGAGTTTCCATACGGGCTACGTATTCATATCAGTTTGTGCAAAAGTTTAGTGCTCGTGGCACTTCTTGGATGTGAGGTCTTAAACTTGTCTGTGCAAGATTTTTATACGTAGAGCACTTCTTGGACGCTGCTCATGCAAGATTTTTGTACATAAAAAACTTCTTGGATGCGAGGTCTTAAACTTGTCTATGCAAGATTTTTGTACATAAAGCACTTTTTGGACATGGCTCGCGCAAGATTTTTGTGTGTGGCTAGCACTTCTTGGATACGAGGTTTTGAAATTGCCCGCGTAAGATTTTTGTGCATAAAGTACTTCTTGGACGTGGCTCGTGCAAGATTTTTATGCACGGAGCACTTCTTGGATGCGGCTCGCGTAAGATTTTTGTGCGTGGGGCACTTCTTGAACACAAGGTCTTGAAACTACCCACACAAGATTTTTATGCATAAAGTACTTCTTGGACACGGCTCATGCAAGATTTTTATGCGTGGAGCACTTCTTAGATGCAAGGTCTTGAAATGTCGTCATGGTCCAGTGCTACGTGACCTGTGACCCCAACGAATCATTTGGTACTTCCGTTCATCTCATGCATGGCTCTTTGATTTCCAATGACAGTTGGCAATGATTACTCTTGGTTTTGATACGTGTGCACTACATCATCATGATCTAGCTATTGTCCTCCTCCAAGCCGTTGGATTGTGGGTAACTAACAAGCCCTTTGATCCAATAGTGGATCACATCCCTTTATAAACTAAAAGGGCCTTCTCTCTCCCTCTTAGTTGCCATTTAAAAATTTTCAGAGCTTCAGTTTCCTCTGCTCGTTTGCTTTCTCGGTTGCTGTGACAACTCCTCCACCACCGATTTCTACTGGGTCTAGTCCATTTTTTCAGTTGTTACTTGAGCTTTCAAACCTTCTGCGTCCATAAATCATGGTACGTCCCCTCTAGCCTTGTGTTTTTCTGCATTTTCCTCTTTTGTAAGGAGTAAGGAACTTGATTGTGACTGGTTAAGAGACGATAATGTTGATAGATAAAGCTGGTTTAGATGCTTAGTTTTGTTTGGATCAAAATAGTTGGGCTACTGATAGACTTTAGGACTTCGGATGTTAATTTTAGTCTTTTGGGATCCTACAATTTGGCTAAAGTGTCCCCTCCATTTGCGGAGTCCAGGTTGTGATGCAATGACTTAGGGTGTGCATGGCCTGCAGTGTAGGGGGTTATTAGTCTTAGTCTTCAGTACAATTCACTCTCAGTGACTTAACCAGCCTTTTTTCTTTGTGTAGATAGGAGCAGGTCATGCACGTTACTGTCATATAATTAGGAGCGAGGATGATGAACCAAACTCATCTCAAAGTGTGGGGGTCGTGTAACATGCTAACAAAGCAACCTCGAGCGGGAGGGAGGTCGCTACGGACTTCAGTGCCCGTCCGGGCCATTACGGGGCAACGTCTCGACTGTCAGGTATTCAAGTTGCATACATCAACCGTGCATCTTTGCAACATTCAAATCGTAATTCAATCATGCTGGATCCCCAAAGGGTGTAGTGTCATGGTTCCCACTCCAAACGATTATGCTCCTCATCCTCCTTAGGGTTTCATAGCTATCGACCTCTCGCACCTCACAATGGGACTAAGGTTTCCAATGTAACCCTTCATTGTTAACTTCTTGAACAAAATAAAACTTAGCCCATTCTAGCTTACACCGATCTCCTACACTTCACTTATCTTGTTAGCCCTAATCCATATAGGCAACGACCTTCCACCACCATCATCTGAAACTCTGTGTTACTTGTATAACCTGAGGTACGCGAACTCAAAGGATGGGCTTTACTATCTCTTGACTCGATAGACGCCGTATAAGAGCATCTTACCGAAGGGGGATGCCAAAAGGAAGTCCGATTTAGGGTGTTATAAGTTGCGCTGGTTCTACATCTCATGCCCCTCGTTGCACTACCTTAGAAATTTTGATTTTGTTCTTGTTCCAAGTAGATAGATTGGGAGTGAGTGAGTTTGGTGGGTCTTTGATATTTGCTTTTGATTCTAACCTTTGCTTGATTGTGCAGATGGGATCAGCAAGAGACCGACACTAGGGGCTAAGGAGTTGGAGGTATTGGATTAGTTTATGACATCTAACGACCTCAAGAATGACTTTCGATTTGACAAAAGCCTTCTTTGTTATTACAAGCTTACTCCAGCGAAAGACACCAAGGTCATTAGAGAGGTAGGAATTCGTCGAGTGACGGAGGTCAAGCATGCAAATTTCAATGATTATGACAAAGTAATGGAGCTGATCCTCAGAACACCACCCTCAAACAGCGAGGAAGAGGCCCTTCTGGACCGTGAGATCAATCCAACTTCGATCATTATAGACTAGCCCCCAGCCCCTGAGATCGAAGTGACTCCAGTTGCCGCAAACCAACCACCTGCTCTGGTTACGGTCCCTTTACAAGGACTAGCCCCCACACCGTGACCTGAAGAAGTAGCTGCAACCGACGTCACCAGCCCTTCTGGTCCTCCCGTAAAGAAGCAAAAAATTGACAAAGGGAAGAAGAAAGTGACCTCTTGCAAGCGTGCAACGTTAAAGGTCGAGAGTGAAAGGCCGTTGGCCGAGCTCGACTCAAAGACAAAAGGGTATGCTCAGACCTTTGTTGAGAACATAGGCACGATTTTGGGATATGGTGGTTAGGTCGAGGTGTTGGAGGCTGAAGAGTTCACTATTGGGAGGCTGGTAGGATATGCGGCTTGTCACTGCTTGGTGGTAAGTATTGCTCCTTGTCTTGGTCACTCTATTTGCTTTATAGTCTAACTTTGTTGTTTTCATAGAGCTTACTAACACTGATGAAGATTAAAGAAGCACTCCAAGGCTAAGATGATGAGAAGTCCGCTCCCGTGGACGAGCTGGTAGTTTTAATAGCTGAGGTACTGGAGTTGAAGGAGAAGGTCAAAGAAATGGAAGCCAATTTGTCTCGTGAGGTAGAGCATTGCGAAGCTATTGTGATAAATCTTGGCCTTGCGACTAATGATCTTAAGGCCAAGATAGAGCTAGATGAGGCCCAGTCGTAGGCACGGTTAGTGATTAAAGTGATCGACACTGTCGAAGAGAAAGCGAGATCTGCAGAGAAGCGAGTCGAGGCTGCTGCTAAAGAGTTGAGGGCACTGAAGAGAGAACCTGAGCTCACTAAGGAGGAAGCGGCTAAGATCAAAGCAGAGACATCCTTGTTGGTGGCAGAAACAACCAGGGAAATGAGGACCAAGACTTGTGCTGCATTTTTCTACACTTTGTTGGAGAAACATCCTGAGCTAGACTTCTCCTTTTTTGGCCCACAAGCTCTGGAAGCCGTGGACCACTACAAAAGGAGAGCTGCTAAAGCTAGCTCCTCGGTGAAAGGACAGAGTGCTAAGACCGTAACCCTTCTCACTGAAATTGTCATTCAAGGAGAAGGGGGCACGCAGGTCGCTGATGCTACTCCAATGGCTGAAGTTCCTAATGCTCTAACTCCTAATCCCTAACCTGATCAAGACCTTGCTCCCGAGGCTCCGGCCTCTTAGGATATAAACTTTTTAAGTTTGATTTTCTTTTCTGAGATCTGTAATGGACTTCATAGATAATTTATATGGAATGACTTTATTGTGATGAAAGATGAACATATCTCTCTTCGTTACTTTCATACTTGAATGTGCAAAATTATTTGCTTATATTAGGATAAGAATTCAATATGCTCTATCAACTGTTACTATATTGCATAACATGTTACTTTACATTGAATTCTCTTCAAATCTTATTCCATAAGGAATTCAAAGAGTTATATGCACATTTACAACGAACCAACTCTTATACTCCAAGACACTTATTGATAATAACAGCAGAGGTGCTCGGCATTCCAAGCTCGGGGGAACTCCACTCCATTCATGTCTGCCAGATGGTAGGCTCCATCACTCATGACCCTTTTAACAAGGTATGGACCTTCCTAGTTTTGTCCTAAAATCCCCTCGTTGGGTTTGCGTGCTCCAAGAAGGATGAGATACAGGATGAGATCATCAGGTTTGAACTTCTGAGCTCACACTCTGCGATTATAATATCTTGCTACACGTCACTGGTGGGTAATAATCCTGATGCTAGCTCTTTCTCTTGCTTCTTTCATAAGGTCCAGGTTCGTAGTGAGTAGTTGATCATTGTCCTCTGGGTTGAAAGCAATTCTTCGTTGTGTTATAACCTCAAGTTCTGCTAGGATCATTGCCTCACATCTGTATACCATCAAAAAGGGGGTTTCCCCTGTGGATCTGCAAGGAGTGGTCCTATAGGCCCATAGCACCACCTACAATTCGTCAATTCAGGCTCCCTTTTTAGCTTCTAACTTAGTTTTCAAGATCCTCTTAATGATCTTGTTGATGGCTTCTACTTGCTCATTGGCTTGCGGATGGTCTATGGTTGTGAAGCTTTTAATGATTTTGAGATCATCGCAGAACTTGAAGAAATTGCTCACTCGTAAACTGAGTCCCATTATCGGTCACGATCTACTGAGGGACTCCAAACCTATAGATAATATTGTTCCATATGAACTTTTCAACCTTGGAAGATGAGATTTCGGCAAGTTCCTTCACCTTTGCCCACTTGGTGAAGTAGTCCACGGCTACTATTGCATACTTACAATTTCCTTGAGCCTTAGGAAGTGGTTTGATCAAGTCCATCCCCCAAATTGTGAATGACCATGGATTGGTCATTTGCTTCAGGTAGGCTGGCAGAGCTCTTGGTACCTTTACGAATCTCTGGCACTTATTACACCTCTTGACGAGGTCTATAAAATCTTGTTTCATTATCGACTAGTAGAACCCTTGTTGAAGACCTTTTTGTGCCAAAGACAGCCCTCAGCATGGTTTCCGTAATGACTTGCATGAATCTCTTCCAAGACGATGCCACAGTCCTCGCCATCTATGCATCTCAGAAGTGGGATTGTGAACCCTCTCTTGTAAAGTGCATCATCGTAGATGCAATATCTGATTGCTCGAGATCGCAAACATCACGCTTTAAGTTTATCTTCTGGTAACTTTTCATTCTACAAGTAGTCCAGGATTAGATTCATCCAGGAGTTAGGTGCTTTGGTAATCACCATCACAACATCTTGATGCTCAATACTTGGGGATGAAAGGAGCTTTATCGGGATTGTTCATATGTGATCAGGATCTTTAGTGGCAGACAAACGAGCCAAATGATCAGCATGTACGTTTTAGGCTCTCAGAATCTAATTGATCTCATATTGCTAGAAAAAGCTTAATAATTCTTGGACCTTTTAGAGATAGCTCATCATCTTCAGCCCTCAAGCTTAGTATTCACCCTTCACTGGCAGACAATGAGTTGTGAGTCATTGAAAATCTTTAATCTTTTGGCTTGCACCTCCCTGGCCAATCGTAAACCTGCTAACAAGGCCTCGTATTCAGCCTCGTTGTTAGTGGCTTGAAAGCCGAACCTTAAAGTGCAGAAGACCTTGTGTCCTTCTGGACTGACGAGAAGCATACTTGCTCCGACCTTTTGGTTGTTGGATGACCCATCAATGTATAATTCCCACCACAGCGTCTCAAGAATCTCCACCTCCTCTTGCATGATCCCTGTGAATTTAGCAATGAAGTCAGCCAGTGCTTGTCTCTTGATGGCTGATCTGAGCTTATATTTGATGTCGAACTGAGTGAGCTCTATTGCCTATTTGAGCAACCATTCTAAGACATCCGTCTTTTGTAAGACTTGTCTCAGCAGGAACTGCATGAGGACCTTGATACCGTGGGCTCAAAAATAAGGTCATAGCTTTCTCGTGGCAATGACTAGGCAGTAGGCGAGCTTTTCCATGGGTGAGTATCTTGTTTTGGCATCCAACAGTCTCTTGCTTACATCTAAATGAGGACTTGAGTTCCTCCCTCTTCTCATGTTAGGGCCATGCTCAAGGTATGCTGGGATACCTCTAAGTATACAGTTAATCTCTCATCCTCTTTTAGTTTAGAAAGGAGAGGTGCTTGTCCGCGGTATGACTTAAGTTTCTGAAAATCAACCTCGCACTCCGGGGTCCATTCAAACCTCTTCGCCTTTTTAAGGACATTGAAGAAAGGAATGCATTTGTTCGTTGCCTTTGAAATGAATCTACTAAGTGCAGCAATTTGGCCATTCAAGCTTTGGACATCTTTTAGACTAGTGGGAGAATGTATATCAAGAAATGCTCTGATTTTTTCTGGGTTCGCTTCGATCCCCCTATTATTGACTATGAAACTAAGGAATTTATCTGAAGCCACTCCCAACTCACATTTGTGTGGGTTCAGCTTCATCCGATACTTTCTCAAAGTTTGGAACATCTCTTCTAGGTTGCAGACATGATCAACAAGCTGTTTGGACTTTATCAGCATGTATACCTCTATGGTCTTGCTAATATGTTCTCAAAACATCATATTTACTAATTGCTGGTAGGTTACCCCTATATTTTTAAGCTCGAAAGGCATCACTTTATGGCAGTATAACTCACGATCAGTAAAAAATGGGGTATGCTCTTCGTCCTGCATGGCCATTGGGATTTGATTGTACCTAGAGTAGGCATCCATGAAGCTGATGAGCTCATGCCCCACCTTCACAACTACAAGCTGGTCTATCCTCGGCAAAGGGAAACTATCTTTGGGGCATGCCTTATTAAGGTTAGTAAAATCAATACACGTCCTCCACTTGCCATTCTTTTTCTTTACGAGGACGAGATTGGCTATCCAAGTGGGGTAATGCGCTTCTCGGATGAAATTATTCACCAAGAGCCTATCCACCTCTTCCTTCAATACCGCGTAACGTTTGGCTGTCATCGGCCTTCTCTTTTGGCGAATCGATTTTACCCGGGGATTGATATTCAATTTGTGTGACATTACATTTAGATCGATGCTCACCATGTCCTCATGGTTCTAGGCAAAAACATCCATATTTGCCTTGAGAAATCCCGTTAGTTGTGCTTTCAAATCGGGTGGTAGGCATTTCCCTAACTTGAGGCATTTTTCTTCGTCTACCTTGCTTACTCACACGTCTTCAAGCTCTTCAACTGGTCTAGTGGCTCGCTATCATCCACCTCTTGAGGGTTGAGGTCGTGGCTAACTCCTTTTACACTCATTGCCCGGGGTTCTTCCCTGGACACCACATTCACCTTCTTCCCTTGAACTCTGAGTTTAATCGCATCCTTGTAGCAATGCCGGGCTACCTGCTACTCCTCTTGCACACATCCGACTCCATTCGAGGTCGGGAACTTGATGATCAGTGTCCTGGTTGATGTCATCATATCCAAATTGTTCATGGCGGGTCCCCCAACACCACATTGTAGGCCAAGGGACAATCTATAATTAAAAAGTCCGTCATGATAGTTGCTTGCTTATCAAGGTCCTCTAGAGTGAGTGGAAGTCTGATTCATCCCATCGGAAGTATCCTATCCCCCATAAAATCATAAAGAGGCTTGGGTGATGGATCCAGTTGACTCGTGCTCATGCCCATCTAGTCCAAGCATCCCTTATACATCACATTCACAGAGCTCCCAATATCAATCATTATCCTTCTCACCTCAATGTTATCGATTTTCACCCGGATGAGGATCACATCATTGTGAGGATAATAAATTCCTTATGCATCCTCTGTCGTGAACGAGATGCTGTCTAAAGCTACTTTAGCTTTCTTGGTGAGCCTTTCACATTCCACATGACTCGCTAGAAAGACACGACTTGCCACTCGCACATAGCAGTCGTGTGATCGATTCAAAGTGCCCGCGATGTGAAGTCCACCGTGTATGATGAAGAAGGTCCTCGTGGAGAGTGTTTCCTCGTGCTCCAGAGTTTGGTGACATTGTAGCACAGGCTGCTGGGGATGCGGGGGTCACTACTCAAGGGATCTCACCACATAGTCTCTTAGGCGGCCTCTTTTAATAAGGTCCTTAATGGCATCCTTTAATGCCCAGTAATTTGACATGTTGTGCCCGACTTCACTATAGTAGGCATAGAATTTATTGTGATTCCTCTTTTCAATAGGGGTCCACAGGGGCTTGGGCCTACTGAAGTCTTTATTGTCCCTCTCGGTTATGTAGATCCTATCTGGAGCATCTGACAAGATGGTATAGGCATCGTAGTGACCCCAAGGTTGAAATTGTTCATTTCGGGCCTTTTTCGTGGTTTGGCCTCAAAAGCCCCCCTTTTGGCCTTCTTTGTTGCTCCCACCTTCACTTCTCTTCTTTCGTCGATTGGAGGTGCCTATCTCCTCCTTCTTGTTCGACTTCTTTGGACCAAAGGTTTCTTACCATCGGGTCTCTTTGGCGGCTTGCTCACAGAACTCACCCAGGCTCTTAACAGGGGACTTGTATATGTCCCCGTACAGTTTTCCATTTTTTTGAAGTACGACTGAGATTGTTGTGAGGACACTCTCATCCGATGGGTTTTCCACATTGCTAACTTTTTGTTAGAACCTAGTGATATAGTCCTTGAGTGATTCATATTTCTGCTAGAAGACTGTCACTAAGTGGCAGGACAGGGCAAGTTGCTTCTTTAACGCCCTATACTGGTTGAGGAACTTCATTTAACATTCCTCCTAACTCATTATGCTACAAGCTGGGAGACTTCTGAACCATGTTCGTGGCACCTCTCCTAGCATGGCAGGGAAGACTCAACATTTCACCAGCGGATTGGAAGTCTACAGGTCCAACTAGACGTTAAAAGCGTCCAAATGGTTATAGGGATCGCCATCCCCATTATAGAGGGGGATGTTCAGAATTTTAAATCTACGAGGAAGGGGCTTTGTCTCAATTTGACTAGAGAGTGGAGTTCTCTCCTCATGGGATTTTCGATTCCACTAGGACATAGAGTTCTTTTCCAACTGCTCCATCCTTTGGAGTAGTTCTTCAACCATTGGGTCTCAGGACTTAGACCGATGGTTGGAAGTCCTTTGACTCCTTTCATCTCATTTACTATAAGAATGTCAGTCAGAGGTTTTATGCTTCCTACTGTGCTCGTGGCTGGACGAATTGTGATCCACCTCTTGCTCAGGGTCGGTCTCGTGTGAGCTCTCACCTTGTTGGTCATCTCCCTTGTCCTCCCGAACTTGATGAACTTCAGACCTTAATCATGAGTTGGATGAGTGAAGTGAACCGACTAGGTGATGCTCGATCCTGGCTTGTTCTTCGTGCTGAGGCCCTGGCTGATGATATCCACCCTCAGGTGCAACAACTTCACTCTGCCTTGGTGCACCTTGGGTATGCGCCTGAGCCAATGCTCTGACCATATCAGGTAGTTCTTTCATGGTATTCTCAAGTGCTTCCTGATGCTAGTCAAGTGCTTCTTGACATTATTGCCAAGCTTGAGCTTCATCGATTCTGAGAGCCACAAACTATTGTAGGATGAAGGAAGTTATGCCGACATTGGCGCCTGCCATAGGGGCAACTGTATTCCACTGTTGTGTCTGACCTTCAGGTTGGCTAGTAGGGATTTTTGTACTCCTGGTGGCTTTTCCTCTCACAATTGTACTTAAGACAGCTTGGAACAGCTTATTAGGGTAACAGATGAAGAGTATGTAGCGGGGCCCTCCTTCTAGTGCCAAAATGTTGACACCAAAATCCGATCAACAGGTTTAAGTTCAATATCACCCCTAACTGCAAGTAGGATATGGCAAAAAATAGAAGAGGAAGATAATGGAAGAGAAAAAAGATAACAAACAC
This sequence comes from Saraca asoca, assembly GCA_026873985.1. Taxonomy (NCBI): domain Eukaryota; kingdom Viridiplantae; phylum Streptophyta; class Magnoliopsida; order Fabales; family Fabaceae; genus Saraca; species Saraca asoca. The sequence goes on from JANHAO010001686.1 coordinate 25,635, forward strand.
CAGAAGTTTTATCGTGGTTCGGCTAAAGCCAAGTTAGCCTATACGTCCACGCTGGTCTTTGATTATCCACTAAAGGATTGTTTTACAAAGTTTGAATACAATGGTAGTATTCTCTCACAATGTACAATACTCTTTTCTTTATGGTGACCACCCCTCCCTATTTATAAAAGGGGGGAGGGTTACAAGTGTAATTTTACAAACAACAAAATGATTATTTCCGTCGCTTTGGACATTTAATGCTTGGCATCGGATAATTAATGTTAGGTAAATCATTATCGAACTTTTGAAGAGTTTATGTGTAGGTTTAGAGGCTAAACTGTCAGTTGGGGATGTGTGCCTTGGATTACTAATTGGGCTCCGTACATGCATCTGGCTCACTAACCTCGTGACCTGGTGTTGTGTTGGTGAGTGAGCTGGAAGCTTTGGCAACCTCACTATTCTTGCTTGGCCGTTCTCCTTGAGGACGGTTGGGATGATAGTCTTCTTACTGATGGATTGAGGGCCTTCTCTGTGAGCTGCGTCCCTGCTGCGACATTGCTCAATGTCTTCAGCTCGCGCTTGACAACTTGGAATCCTCACTGAGCAACCTCGATCCCCAATCTAGGCCTCTATCTGGCTAGTTGTGCCTCTTATTGGACCTTGGCCGGCCTAAATCGTGCTTTCCGAAAAATGCCCATAACAATGTATCTATATGCTTAACATAAAAGAAGCATCACCAATATCCTTCATTTCAAAATGTTTTGATAGCATTTGTTTTGTCTCATTTAACAAGTCCACATCATTATTGATAAGGAAAATGTCATCAATATAAAGTACCAAAATTACAAAATTGCTTGCACTTATCAGCATGTAGATGCACTAATTTGCATTATTCTCCTTGAATCTAAAAGAAGTCACAATCTCATCAAACTTGCGATACCATTGTCTAAACACCTATCTTAGACTATATATGGACTTTTTTTATTTTGCACAAAAGGTGTTCTTTACCTTTCTCTTAAAAATCATCTAATTAATTCATGTATATTTCTGATGGATCATCATTTAAGAAGGCATCTATCTGGTGCAACTCCAAGTTAAAATAAGCCACCAATACCATAACAATGAGGAATAAGTCTTTAGTTGAAACTGACGAGAAGGTTTCTTTATAGTGTATGCCTTCTTTCTAAGTAAAGCCCTTTGCAACAAGTCTAACTTTATACGCTCCAATATTTCCTCAAGTATCCCTATTGGTCTTAAAGACCCATTTATAACTAACTGGCTTTGAATCATATACTTTATTCTTATGCATAAAGGCCAATTCATCCCTCATAGCATTATGTAGAATTTGGACTAGTGATATCCTATGAAAAATTTATGGGATTTGAATCATGAATACCATCATATTTGTGCTCTTACAAATATACCAAGTAATCATTTGAAACAGTGGATCTGTGAGCCTTTTGGGGACCTCCTTAAAGGAATTTTTTCAGTTGTTTCATCTAGTTCTACATCTTTTGTCATTCATTGCACTAGATCATATAGTGAAACAATAGATGATATCTCACCCATTGTAAGTGCTAGTGGAATCATAACTTGTTCTTATCTGAAAATGGTGATACATGGTACTTGACTCCCACTATCTAACTCATTCTGTAAGTAAGCAACAACGATTTAATTCAACACTTTGAGTGGAATAAGTTTGACAATAGAATCTATTGTCTCTGAAGCCATTGTAATAACCAATAAAGAACTTTGTGACAATTTTTCAATCAAGCTTTCTTGTAAATGGAACATATGGCATCACCTTAGTTTTACAACCCTAAACATGGAAATGTCTTAAACTAGGCTTTCTCCCATGAACCAATTCATAAAAGGTTTTAGGCACTAACTTGCTCAAAACCTAACTAAGATGTAAGCAGCTATTTTCAAGATGCATCACCCTATAAAAACTCTAGTAAAGAAAAATGACCTAACATCTATCTTACCATATTCATGAGTGTCTGATTTCTTATTTCTGTAATACCATTATGTTTTAGTGTCCCAAACATGGTACAAATGGCTTCAATTCCATACTCATGTAGATATCTAGCAAATGGATTAAGGTTTCTCCTAGTTTTATCATATCTCTTGTAATAATCATAACCTCTATTCAAATTGACACATTTAATCCTTTTTTTCCCAGTTTGAACTCAATTGTAGCCTTCAATGTTTTAAAGACATTCAATGATTTAGATTTCTTAGTAAGTAGCTCTACCTATTCAAATATTGAATAATCATCAATAAAGGCGATGAAGTATTTAAAACCACTAATTGCACTAGGTGTAATGGGCCCAGTAATGTCGGTGTGGATTAACTCTAAAACATCTTATTTCTTTTACCCTTTGTAACTTTAGTAAGGAGTTTTCTCTTGTTGCAATCACCGCTGTGTCAAAATACAAGATATCTAGATCATGAAGAACTCCTTCTTTTGTTAGTCTCTATATCCTCTCCCTAGATATGTGCCTTAGGCATTTATGCCACAACATGAAAGATCCCTCATCAATTCTACCTCTTTTCTTACTAATAATAGTGTTAATTGAATTGGTGAAATTAGGGTTCAAGTTAATTTTATATAATCAATCACACAACCAACCAAAACCAACAACAGATGAATTATAAAGCAATTGAAACTTTCCATTACCAAAATGACAAAAAATATCCATCACAGTCAAAAGCAACAATAGAAATTAAGTTTTTTTGTCATCGAAGGTATATAAACAGCATCTTTTAATTCTAAAATATGACTAGAAGATAAAACTAAATAAATAGCTCCAATTTGGTCCACTTGCACTCTATCACCATCTCCAAGCTCGACTATTAGCTCTTTATCATTTGGTTTTGTCAGGTTTATGAGTGCCTGCAAAGAATTTGTTATGTGAATTGTAGCTCTAATATTTAACCACTAAGTGTTTAAAGATACATCAACTTTATTATATTCAAAATATACTAGAGGTAGAAGGGTACTTTTCTTTTTCCTTTCAAGCTATTTCTAATACTTGAGGCAGTTTAACTTCTTGTACACTAAATGCGAGAAACTATAAGGAATGGGCTGAGCCTTTAAAACTTTATTTAGCAATCACCAATTAGGACTTGACACTGAAAGAAAAGGAGTCGATTATAAATGTAGACTTATGACGTTGTTCACCCATTTTAGTCTTCTTTTTTTCATAAGTGGTTTTACTTTTGTTATCATTCTAATGTGCTTTAATTTGTTGTTATGAAGTGGACCTGTGGGAAAAAAATTAGCTATGTGAAGCTTTCCTTTCTTCATGTCCTCTGTAGCCTACCTAACAATGGAGATTAACTTATTAATAGTCCATTGACCTTTCTACACATTATCGGACATCTTTAGAATATTAAATTGAGCAGGTAAGGACTCTAGTACACTCCAGATACTATCATCCAAATCAACTTTTATGCTTTTTAGCTTGTTATGATAGTGGACTAACTTTATAATGTGTTTACGTGCTCCACTAACAACAACATAAGTTGTCTTTTCAAGTAATGAGAGGTAATGACCTTTCTCGACTTAGTGCCAGGTCTAGATTAGTAATCGCTAGATAAAGTTTTAAAAACTTAATATAATCCTCATAGTTTGTCTCATTTAGCATTTTCATCGGAGTCAATTGCATAAGCAAAAAAGCTGAGGAAAAATTATTTATGAAATTAATTATATATATACATATAATACATGTAAATACTTGATCATGCTTGAATTTTCCTTGTGATAATAAACTATGCAATTGTTTATATAATATTATAATATAAAATCCAACACTGATATGATATTTAAAATTTTATAATATAATACAAGACTTACATATTTTACTCCTAAAATCTAATACTGGTAATGCGTTTCAAATTTTAAAAACATAATATTTAACTCTAATACTCATATTATTACTTATAAAGCCATATTAATAATATTACACTGATAAGATATAAATATTATTAATATAACATTCCTTAATATGCCTTAACAATTTTTATTTAACAAAATTTTATGTAACTGGGCTTACGATATATGAATACACAATTACACAAAATTTTATAAAATAATATATATAAATTTGATTACTACATAATTCCAACTTTAAGCATATAAACATAAAAAATTCATATAATAACTAAACAATATCAAAAAATTCTAGAAAAATAGTATAATGTAGTTTAATATATAGGAATTACATTGTAAAATCTTTAGGTCTAGAAAATGATAAATTAATATTTAAATAAATTAGAAAAAATTAAATAAATAATTTTTAAATCTAAAGAAATTTGAAAAAATCATAAAAAAATTTGCCTCGAAGGGTGGAGGTCAACAATGAAAACCCCATTGCAAATGGACCACCGAAGCTAAGAGCATGGCTTACACATGTTGTCTACATAAGTAAGCTTTGCGTGCCAATGTGCAAACTCCTTTTTCCTTTCTTGGATTGCTCTAATTAGGCCACACAGACCTCTTTTCACACTTTGGCTGACCTGATTCCAATTCGACTATTTCTAGGTCATTTTCTCTCAATTTTTTTTTTTATGATTTTGTTCCTAAAATTATTCTAAAGCTAACCCATGCTTTAAATTGAAGAAAAACTGAAAAATTGTGCTTCAATTTTGAGTAAGAATAACTAACCCTAGACTTGTGTCTTATTCCAAAAATTTAATCAAATTAATTGATTCAGTAGGTTTCTAATGAAATTGATTTAGGATTCTTATTCGTTACACAATTCTAAGATTAACCTGAACATCAATTTTATGAAATCATCATCAATTGTGTTTAATTTGATAAATTCTCTTTTGAGAAAAATCTAAAAAGCTCATCTATGACTTCCAAATAAAACCCGACAAAATACACACAGTTACCTAAAATCAATATGTGCTAATTATTCATATAACTCATAGAAAATTGATCTAATAGAAAATTTTATGAATATATAGCTCTAAGACATTGAATTGATATAAAATTGCTCATAGTATTCTGATTTTTTAGAACAATTAACAACGAAAATTATCTAGTATTATTCAAACAAATTTTAGAACAAATTTGCACAAAATTTATTCGCACAACATGGTCAATCTAACTCTAGCACCAAATGTAGGAAACTATAATTAAATTGGCCAATTGATCATGCTATGAGTAGGAATTTGTATGAATTAAAATATGTAAATTAAAAGAGATTAAAATAAATTTGTTACCTGGATTTTCATAAGAATCCTTAATAATGGTCGCAGATCTCTTCAGCTTTTTGGTTCTTTCTCATTGATATTAGTGCACCATTCTTTTTACAGGTTTACTTAGCCTCTAGGGATAAAGAACTATACTACTAGATGGGGTCAGTAGTAGAAGAGACTAGGATAAAGAGATTAGGGATCTATTTACTTTTACCAAAGTAAAAACTATATTGGACCAATCTCCCTATTATGGTATCAGCACAATAAAAGAAAAATAAGTATTACACTAACTTTAGCACATGAGATCTAAATGTCACATAAAACCCAAACTTAGTTATCAAAGAAATAGGTTTAAATATAATTTACTTTGACATTTTTATAAATATTATAACTTAAATTTTACTATTAACTAACAATATGTTAGTTAATTAGGGAAATAAATGCTAGGGCATTCGGCCGGCCAGGGACATTTTCGTCCGAAATACAAAAATTTTTCAAGCCGGCCAACCGAACGTCCTCTCCTCTGATCTGGCTGGGATAAAGCTAAAAAGAAAAGATTTGAGTGAGAAAACTAACCTTTGGTCCAAGCATGCAGCGGAAGACGGCGGCACGCACGACGGAGTCACCGAAAGTCCGATCCAAACGTCTTAGCCGCTACAAGGAGCCACGCCGGAGGAAAAGGAAGCATCCAATGCTAGCTGGTGGCCACCGGAAGCAGAGGGAGCAGATCGTCGGAAATCTCACCGGGAAGACGAAAAGTCACGGTGGAGGAGACGAAGCGCTGGCGCAAGGCCGAAGGCCTTTCAGCCTTATAAGCCCTTTGGGCAATACGGCCCTTGCAATTTCCAAAATTGCAATAAGGCCCCTGGGGTTTAGGAAATCCCATTTCCACCCCAGGAAACTTCCACCGACTTGC
>JANHAO010001687.1:0-31774 GCA_026873985.1 Saraca asoca
AACAAATGTTGTAACCTGAAATCAAAGACAAAGTCAGTTTGCAAATAGTAAGAGTTTAAAATTCATTTTTTGAAAATTTGTTTTTTTTTTATTATCAAAGTTATTTTTCAACATCAAAATAAACATAGGGCTTTGAGATATTAATTTAAAAAATTATCAATCTCTTTAAGGCTAACAATCTCCTTAAGGCTAACAAAAATGTTAGGGAATATGCAAAATCTATAAGGATAAAGTGTCACGCCCTAATTTTTGAGCACATATAAAAAGTCACCTAGGGGTGGCTTTCTCCAAGCATGAACCATATAATTGGAATTTTTATGCAACAAATTTTCTTATGTGAAAAGTAATTTAACAATTGTAAATTATGCAAGACTAGATGGACAAGTGTCAAAAGCTTTGACACATCTATTGAAATGCTTGTTTATATTTCTAACAAAAATTTGACAAAGTCTCCTTTTTCTAACAAAAATTTGATTGAGTCTCCTTTGTTTTTCGGACCTTGGGCTAAAGGCTAGTACAATAATTAAGGGCCACACACCCTACTTAAGACTTGTATAAACAATCAAAATGCACCACAATGCCAAGATGCATCAATATATACAATCCATTGGGCAAGAAACTATATATGCATATAGGAGTACTTAACCTGGCCAACTACCAAAATGCCTTCAACATAATGCCTCCATGCTTCACAAAGGTAGCCTACCCAATCAAGGGGTAAACTAGGTCCAAATGAATGAGAAGGGATAGCAAGGGTAGCCTCATACTCTGAAAAATAATTAAAAAAAATTGAATAAGTTTCTTAGAAACTCATTGAGTGAATAGTTCACTAGGAATCGATGGCTAACCATAATTATACTCAAATGAAATCTAGTATAAACATATATACGTACTCATTTATGAAACATGTTGCCAATTGAAAATGTTAGTCTCAAAGCCATTAAGACTCAAAATCCATAACTCATCAAATATAAGGATACCATTCGAACAATTGAAGAAGTCAATTTCAATAGGTATAACAAAAACAAAGTTTAAATCTAATATGGCAATTGAAACTAGAAAATAATATGCTTACACACTTTAAAATTTTCCTAACATATAAAATAAGAAACATGACATGTGATTTCAAATATACTTATCAAAATGAAAACTGGAATAAATATTTTATACTTCATAAATATTCATGTATCATGAAAATGCAAGAACTCAATATACAGTTAGGATCCAATAGTGAGCTCCTATATACAACATTGCCAAACAGTATTCAGTTGTCATTATTCACCTTATCCTTAAGCAATTATTCTCCCTTTATATCTCCACTAATTTCATTTCTTAACTCAATTCTATTTTTCTAAAGGAATTCTCCAAGGATCCAAATTAGAATTTCGCAACAAAATTCAATACTTTACTATTTCATAAAACAATATTCATTGACAAAAGAGAAACAAATCATTTGCAATCATTTCATATTTCCAACCATTTGACAATCCAATTATCAATTTCGTGTAGCCTAATTTGCCAAAAATTTTAAACAATCTACTATTTCAAAATAGCAAGATTTTCAACATCTAGCACTTGAAACAAGTCTTTAAAATATATATTGTACCTATTATTTGCTACATCATATAATTTTACTTTCAAATGTAATTAAGAGGTAAAAACTCACATCTATTTGAAATCATATTATAGTAAAATTTTCAAATTCAAAATAACAAATAAAATAGGATTTTGCATAAAATATATAAAAGGGTGTAAATTAATTCTCCACTCACCTTCAAAAGTAGCAAGATAACCTTACTAACATTAAGCTACAATGTGGTGCAAGTTCCAATATGCATTCATCTATCTCAAATTAATAAATCATGTAAGTGTACAAGGAGTGAGCTATCTTTTTACTCATCTATTTCCACTAACTAAAACTCATGAGGTAACAATAATTCAATTCTAGATCTACCCTTAGTGTTCAAAGATCGATATCTTCTAAGGGTACATAACAATATAAATACCAATTTCATTTTTTTTTCTATTTATAACACATCAATCTTGTGTACCTAGGCTTAGTTGTAATATTTACTTGACTTCAATATCCTATGCTTATAAATTCTGATCACATTCATCACCACTCATTAAGCACAATTCCAATACATCCCATCATAAACATTCAACCACTTCTAGTCAACATTACTAATTAATGAAAGTCTTTAAACTAGCAGTTGAATATGATAACTCGTAAATCCAACAATTAAACCCACAATAGGCACTCTCTTTATAGTTACATAAACTTAATCTTACTATTCTTTTGTCTATAAGACCACAAATTCTTTCCTACATTTATGAGAACCAACATACCATGTAACACATTTTCCAATATCCCCATCAATTTAACTTAACCAAATCAAACAAATAATATCTAAATTCAGGATTCTACATGACAAATTAGCAACAAAACAATTGTAAGACAGTGAGATATTCACTCACCTCAAATCACCTCTTGATAATCCAACCTTCCAAGGAGGAATGTCAAAGTGCTCACATTTGATTCCGATCTATAATCTGTACAACAACATATATTATCTTTACAATTCACCCTAAATAGAACTAGCTAAAAAAGGCTAATATAATGCAATTAACTTGGGAAATAAGTGAAACTCATACTTAAAATTTTCCTAAACTTGGTTACAATTTTAAATAGTCCTGCATTAAGTCACCCACTTCTTTCCCCCAATTTAATTGTCTTTAATTGCAAAGTTTATCTTCATAAGGAAAATATAAGCATGATTAAAGTATTTACATGCCTCATGAGTTTATGTATTCTCCTTAGTTTCTTTGCCTATGAAATTAGCATTTGTAAGGACATTGAATGTAACAAATTATGAGGACTAGGTTGAATCTATGAAATTATATTTGGCAATCACCAATATGAATTTGGCACTTAGAGAGGAGGAGCATTTATTGACATAAACTCAAGTGCTGGACCAAAGGTAAAGCATGAAAAGTGGACACACTTGAATTGAGTGTGTTTAATGGTCATAAAGTATATAATGAATAAGACCATTAGGTAGAGCATCCTTGGAATTGGAAAGGTCAAGTCTTTTCTCAATTCAATTACTGAGAAATTCATGGTATTTGACAAAGTTGAAAAAGGCCATTACCTTTTACTGCTTGAGAAGACCACATATGATGGTGTTAGTGGCGTGTGGGAGCACATTTTGAAGCTGGTTCATTATTTCAACAAATTGAAGAGCATGAATGTTGACTTGGGTGAAAGTTTCCTTATTTGGCAAGCATTAGAGTCGTTGCTTTCTCAATTTGATGTTCTAAAGACCTTCTATAATACCTAAAAATGTGAGTGGACAATTAACAAACTAATTTCCATTGTTAGTCAGGCAGAGGAAAACATGAGAAAAGAAAAGGTTCAAATTTTCAACTTGGTTTTACATGATTCATCTTCAAGACATGGCATGAAAAGTGATTAAAGGGACAAGTGCAAGAAATCAACTTATGATAGAAAAAAGGATCAAAGTATAGATAATCACCACAAGCCCAAGAAAGCATAGTTTAAAGGAAATTATAGGTTTTGCAGGAAGTATGGGCATAAGATGGTAGATTGCTTAAAATATAAATTGTAAGTTGAGAAGAAAGGTATCCCTCTAGCTCAAGTATGCTTTGAATTTAATGTAGTTTATGTTTCTTCAAATGCCTGGTGGTTGGACATTGGTGTAACTATTCACATGACAAATTTTTTAAAGACACTGAGAAATCTGAGGAGGCCAAATAATGGAGAGCTAATTGTTTGGCTAGGAAATGGAAACAGAGTATAAGTGCAACATATTGGACACACCTTTTTGTGTTTATCTACCAGAAATGTATTAGAACTTAAAAACATTATTTATGCCCCTTTATAAAGAGGAATTTAATTTCAATTGTTGCATTAGATCTTGTTGGATACTCTTGGTATTTTGGCAATGATAAATTTGATTCACTTTATAATTCATGAATGGTTGGTTCACTTTGCCTAATGCTTGTATCAAATCAGCTTGGATCCTGATGTCTCAAATTCTATTAATTTAGTGGTTGGAAAGAAAAGAAGCAGAGATGATGAGAATTCCTCAATGTTGTGACACAGGTGTCTAGGTCATATTTTTAGAGAGAAGATGTAGAGATTTATAAAAGGAGTCTTACATGATCTAAACTTTTCAGATTTCAACATGTGTGTAGATTGCATAAAGGAAAAACTTCTTACTAGAGCTAGAAAGGATAAAAGAGACATAAAACAAGATGCTTTAGAATTAATTCACACTGACATAAGTGGACCTATTTCGCCATTGGCCATGAGTGGTTACAAGTATTTCATCACCTTCATATATCACTATTCCAAATTTGGATAGGTAGAGTTGCTTACAAAAAATTCAGATCCATTAGATGCCTTTAAGTCTTTCAAGGCTATAATTAAACTCAAGCTAGGAAAGAAAATTAAGCATATTAATTCTAATAGAGGTGGTGAGTACTATGACAAGTATGATAAGATTGAGAGAAACACTGGCCCCTTTGTTAAGTGTCTGCAAGAGTGTGGCATTGAAGCTAGTTACATAATGCATGAAACACTGGAACAGAATAGTACAACCAAAAGAAGAAATCAGACCCTCGTGGACATGGTGAGGTGCATGTTGACTCATTCTTTGTTACCAAAGTTCTTATAGGGTGATGCCTTAAAGACTGTTGCCTACATTTTGAATCAAATTTCTAGCTAGTTAATACCCATGGCTCCCTATGAGTTGTTGTATGACAAAAGGCCTAGTTTGAGGCATTTTCATGTTTGGGGCTATAGAATAGAGGTGAAGCCATATATTCTTTCCATAAAGAAACTTGAATCCAAGACCATTCTAGGTTTTTTTATTGGTTATTGTAATAGCTCAAAAGGCAACAGGTTTTACTGTCCAACTTATTCTACTAGGATGATTGAATCATATAGGGCCATTTATTTTGAAGATGAGTTAGATAACGGGAGTTAGACACCGCATATCACAGCTTTTAGAGAAGAAAATGTTATAATTATACTAGCACCATAATCTGCTAAATCATCTTTTATCATTCCACAATTTTATCTAGGGCAACTAGTAACAGAAGATGTTGAGCATTGAAAATTTGTTAGTGATATTCCCTTGAATAGGTCCAACTGAGTTCATAGGTCAATAATTTCTAATGATTATCTAATTTATTTGTAGGAATATGCATTTAATGTAAATGATGAAACTAATTTGACTGTCTTTTCATAAGCTATATTTGGTTCAAATTCTTCAAAATGGGTGAGTGCAAGAAGAGATAAATTAGCCTCAATGCACAAGAGTCAAGTGTGAGATCTAGTTGAGTAGCTCGCAGATTCTGAGCCAGTTGGATGCAACTGGGTTTTAACACTAAGTGAGATGCTCAAGTTCATATTAAGAGGTATAAGGCCAGACTAGAAGCAAAAAGGTACACTCAGAAATAGGGTGTCAATTACAAAGAAACCTTTTCACCAGTTTTAATTAAGGACTCATTCCTAGTTGTTATGGAATTGATAGCTCATTTTGACTTAGAGCTGCATCAAATAGATGTCAAAACAACCTTCTTAAATGGTGATTTGTCAGAGATAGTGTACATGAAACAACCAGATGGTTTCTAAAAGAAGGGGAGGAACAACTTGTTTGCAAACTAATGAAGTATATATATGGCTTAAAATAAGCATTTAGACAGTGGTATCTCAAATTTGATGAGATCATTACATCTCTTAGGTTCAAGGAAAATGTTACAGATCAATGCATATATGTGATGAATAGTGTAGACAGTCATGTGATCTTGGTTTTATATATTGATGACATTCTTATTGGGAGTAATGATAAGAGCATATTGGTTGAGACCAAGCAAATGTTGTCAAAACACTTTGAGATGAAAGATCTTGGGCATGCTCTTTTGTCCTAAGCATTAAGATAATTATGATAGATCTTTGGGTGTTCTAGGCTTGTCTCAGTGTTCATACATTGAGAAGGTACTGAAGAGATTCAACAAGTTAGAATGCTTTCATGCTTCTTCACTTATTTAGAAAGGTGAGATTTTTTCAAGGGCCTAAAGTTCTTAAAATGACAAAGAAAAAGAAAAGATGAAAATGTCCCATATGCGTTAGTTGTAGGTAGCCTGATGTATGCTCAGGTAGGCACACAACTTGATATAGCCTTTGTTATATGTGTACTAGGAAGATACATGAGTGATCCTAGTCAGAAACACTAGACTATTGCTAAAAGAGTTATGAGGTATCTATAAGGTACAAAGGATTACATACTAACCTACAAGAGATTGAGAGATCTTACAGTTACAAAGTACTCAGACTCAAATTTTGCTGGTTGTCAAAATGATCATAAATTGACATCTAGATATATCTTTATGATGATAGGAGGAGCTATATCATGGAAAAGTAATAAGTAAATAATTATAGTAACTTCTACTATGGAAGCAACATATGTTGCTAATTATGAAGCTACTCATGAAGCTATATGGTTAAGGAACTTCATTGTTGGCTTTAATATCATTGAGTGCATTTTGAAATCCTTAATCATTTATTGTGATAATGCTATTACTATGAACTTCTCTCTAAACAATAAAAGTTCTATCCATACAAAGCACTTTGATATGAAATACCAGTTTGTAAGAGAGAAAATATGTGAGCATGTTACTTGCATTGAGCACATTTCCATAGATCACATGCTTGCGGATCCACTAACCAAAGGCTTAGCAATTAGTATGTTCAAAGATCATGTAACCAATATAGATTTGTCTAAGTCTTTTGATGTATTGGGTTAGTGGGAGTTTTGTATTTAATGTTATTAAATAAAATGTATTGTTTATCTTAAGAGATGTTAAATGAAATATTCATGATGTTGCTACTTTTTTGTGCACATTTTCTGGTTATGGCATGTTATTAGATACATTTAGACCCTGTCTCATTATTGTGTTAAGAATGTTAATTCTCATTTGGTATCTTGGGTAGATACTAGGACCATTGTGTGGAGATTTACATATAATCACATTTTTCCTTATGTAAATCTCATTATGCATATTTAAGTTAATATTCTTATCGGATATCAATTCTTTTGGTTGGTGAGGTATAGGCATTTAATATGTATGACATTGGTATCTTTATCGGATATGTTGTTCTGCACTATTGGAAGCTTATGATCTCAATTTGACCTATGGGTGTAATAGTGCCATGATTATTTTGGCATTACTTAAAGTTGCCACTATTTATGAATTATGTGGTCCAAGTGGAAAGTTGTTAAAATTTATCATATAGACCTACATAATTCATAATTAAAGTATATTAAGGTAATTAGCTCATTTAATGACATAAAGTTAGGCTTTATTGGGTACTTAGGCCTAGACTGTATACTAAGTTAAGATCCTGTAGTGGGTAGGGTTTTGACCTAGTTAATTCTATTTAAAGATGGGTCCCTACTCTGCAACGCTAAGTCAAACTGTATCTACTCATTAGCTACAGTAAAAGTTCTCTATTGACTAAGGTTGCTTGAGAAGGGATTTTGATAAATCGCATCACTGAATCAAATTCTTAGACTATAGTTGTGTGGTGATGCTGCAATGGATTCAAGTATGTTTAAATTTCAAATCAAATTTAATATTATTTTTACATTTTAATTATGCCATGATAACATAATTAACTGATCTAATTTCTCAAATTTTTTCTAACATTTCTAGCTTTCAAATTTGACATATCCCTTTTTATGGCAATAGTTACAAGACTTGCTTTTGCTAGAGGATTTAAATTCACAAATATGCTTCTACCAAGCATTAAAGCAGAATCTTGTTCATTGTGACTAGAAACATTCCATTCATTATCCATTTGTTCTTTACTAATTAGAAATGCCTTCACATTTTCAATGTCAATTTAGTCACAATTACTATATAGAATGGTATCCATAAAAGTTTCATATGAGGGTGGCAAAGAACTTAGTAGCAATATGGTTTGATCTTTACTGGAAATTTTTGTGTCCAATTTGGACAAATGGGTGACAAGAGAATTGAATTCATTAATGTGAGCCTTAATGGATGCACCTTCCATCATGTGAAGTATATATAATCAATGCTTTAATATTGTTCAATTAGTTGAAGATTTTGCTATTTACAACTCCTCTAATTTGTGCCGTAATCATCCAACTATCTTTTCCTTTAACACATCTTAAAGTACTTCATTTATCATGCTCAATTGAATGGAAGAAAGGGTCTTTTCATCTAGATCATTCCAATCATCATCAGATATAGTTGCAAGCTTCTTCTCCTTGTTAAGTAATGCCTTCTTTATTCCATTTTGTGTAATTATAGCAAGCATTCAAACTTGCTAAAGATTGAAGCTCTTGTTTCCATCAAAACTTTCAATTTCAAACTTTATTGCTACCATCTTTGATCAAACTAAAGAGAATGTCATACCAAACTTTGATACCACTATTAGGAAATTTACAAGTGGAAACATGTTGACAAAGTTCAAAATATAAGAAGCAATAAAATCAAAAGACACAAAGACTAATGCGATTCAGCTTACAACCTATTCCATAGACGAAGATAATAATAAAATTTCATTAAAGAAAGAGAAGGAAAATACAAATTGGTATAATCACTCAAACCTACAACCTAAATACACCTAAAATACCTTATAGTGTATATTCTCTTCACTTTTTACAATCTCACCAAAAAAGCAAGAAATAATTATGGGATCTCTAATTCTCTCATCTCTTAAACTTTGTATAATATAAGTATTTATAAATCAAAATCCTAACATAACAATAAGTCAAACTTATCATAATGAAAAAATAGGATATATCTAATTTAATCAAAATCCTATCTAATTGAAAAAATTCGATCTTGAATAAGTTACAAGATATTATCCTATTTACAAAAATAGAATTTGAGTCAAAATCACAACAATTTTTTCTCCAGGTTGAGGTTGTTTAGCCTTTTCTTTCTTGTATGTTAGTGTTTGCCTCTGAGGTAGGTATGTTGTCTTTGAATGTGTATGGTAAATAGCTTTTTAATCAATTTTAGTTGGTTTGAGGGGTTTTAACTGTTTGACTAAGTCAATAAGATATCTTGAGTATTTAATAAATAACTGTTTAAGTTAGTTTTTTGGCCATCAAAAAGCTAATTTAAAAAGTAAAGAGAGCGTTTGGTAAATAGTTTTGTGATCAACTTTTAGCTGATTTGAGGGATTTTAGCTGTTTGACTAAGTCAATCAGCTATCTTGATGTTTGGTAAATGACTGTTTGAATCAACTTTTGGCCCTTAAAAAATTAATTTCAAAAAGCTAAGCAACTTAATTTTTTCAATTAGTTGTTTGAGATTTATAGTGCAAAAAGACATCATTATGCCTGATTAATTCAATTTTTGACATCATTGCCCTTGATACATAAAAAAACCTTATAAGATATATGTATGAAATATATTTTATGATAAACTATTTTCTAATTAATTCATATGCATTAAATAATATAGTTAATCATCCCTCCCTTTTTTTCCACCATCAACTTATAAGAAATAACAACATGAATAACAATAATAATAACAATTAGTAATAACAATAAACTTATTTTTTTTTACATAAAATTATCTATTTCTTAATAAAAAATTTATAATAAATTATAACTATTTGTTTCTTAGAAGAAAATTTAAAAAATAATATATTGTAATTATTTATTTCTTAACATAAAATATAATAAGTATAATAAATTATAATTATTTATTTTAAAAGAAAAATAATAAATATAATAAATTCTAATTATTTATTTCTTAAAGAAAAATCTAATGAATAATAAATTACAATTATCCTTTTTTTTGTTCATAAATAGTATTTTAAATCTAAAATATTATTAATGTAAAATAATATTCAAATAAATTATAAAATATATCTACGTCATTATATGTCATTTTATATATAAACAACTAATAATAAATAACTAATTTTACTAAATATCTTTATATAAATAGCTAATCAGTTAGTTAAATCAGCTAATATAATTAGTTATCAATAAACTACTAATGCAATTAGCTAATAGTTAATGTGATTATTTGATTGCCAAACGTGGCCTAAAGAACATAGCTTTTTAAATTAGCTGTTTAGCATTTAGGGTATAAAAAGACACGACTACCACTGATTAATTTGATTTTTGACACTATTACTCTTGATACACAAAAAACTTATAAAAAAATATATATGAAATACATTTTATGATAAACTATTTCTAATTGATTAATATATATTAAATATATTATTTGATTCTTTCTCATTTTTCTCCCACCATTAACTTATAAGAAATAACAGTATGAACAATAACAATAATAATTAGTAATAAAAATAAAATTATTTTTTATCTAAAATTATCTATATATTAATAAAATTTATAATAAATTATAACTATTTGTTTCTTAAAAGAAAACCTAAAAAACAATAGATTATAATGATTTATTTCTTAAAAAATTAATAAGTATAATAAATTATAGTTATTTATTTAAGGAAAATATAATAAATAATAAATTACAATAATTTTTTTAGAAGAAAAATTTGATAAATAATATTTTAAAATCTAAAATATTATTAAAGTAAAATAATATTCAAATAAATTATAAAATATACTTATATCTTTATATATCATTGTTGTGGGTATTTTTGGAACCATGCAAATGGGTTAGCAAAAGCCCAACGGATAAGTTCAATTAGTAAAAGTTCTAGTTCATTCAGGATTGAGGTTGCTAGAGCAAGTCATCAGGTTATCAAATGTGAATTCAGATTGTTGGTTGGCAAGAGTCAAGGTGACCTTACGTGTAGCTTCAGGTCATTGAGGACAAGCTCTCTGTAGATTGAAACACACTTTCCCAGCCATATTCCAAAAGCTCACTGTGGTTAAACCCGAGAAGGGATCAACTTATAGGAATCCACTTGTGTAAATTAACTTGCAGGATTAATTAATTGCCTATTTTCATGAAAACTCTTGAAGCAAAATCAATGCATAATTCTTTTCCTTTTTGAACTATATTAAGATTGAACACCCCCGCAATTATAAATAGGGGGTTAAAATCATTGTACAAGAGAGAGACAACCAATAGATGCAAAATACTCAGCAAAAATACTAAGAAATAAACAACCTTGGATGTAGGTATTGCACCATGCCAAACCACCTTAAAAACTCCTAGTGTCTTACTATTTTTGCTCCCCTTATTCTCTCTTTCTCTCTCTTTGTTTTATACTCTCAATTTGTAGTTTAGGGTTCTGAACTTGGGTTGACTAAATTCACACATCAACATTTTGGTGCTAGAAGGAGGGCCTAAATTGCATTCTGGTTGATTTTTTGCATTTTGGTTAATTTTTCATCCAATTGCGATGGCTAGAGGAAGAACCATCTGAAGTTCTGACGCTCCAGTTGACCAGCTTAAAGGTTACATAAAATAACAGTAGGAACCAATTCTTCTTGTAGCAAGCACTTTCACCGTCCCTGCTTCAGGTATTGTCATGAGCTTGCCCCCAACAGCACATTGTCAACTTGCTATTATTATTCCTAGGACTGATGGAGTGCAAACATGGTTATCGTCAGGAAGCACTTGAGAACATATTGGGAGAGTTGGCTGAGGTGGTTAGGGTGCTGACATAGGCACAAGCCCTGGGCATGCAAAAGCAGGTTAAGGTCATTGCACCTAGAGGAGTACTCCAGTAGTTAGAGGAATGGGCTCAAGAGGAAAGGTCTATCAGAGTACTTCAGCATGCTGATTTGGCTCACTCTTCCAACTTACGGACAAGATTAGAGGTCTACTGAGCACGTGAGGATCATGATAATCAGCAACATGAGGGTTCATGTTAAGTGGAAGGCTTGAATAAGACCCATAAGGAACATATGTCAGATCAATATTTGTTGGGCCATGGGTAGAAAGGACATAGAACCTTAGATCGTTACTACTATGACTAGGGAGGTAAAAGGAGCCAATGATCTTCCAGCTGATGATCTGGGACATAGGAGCCGATGGTAGAAGAGCTACTTTAGAGGATAAAATAGTTAGAAAAATGCCCTCGAGTTTAGGATAGTTGAGATTGCTATGAGGAAAGGACACCATTTACTAAAGAGATCGAGACAGAGCCTCTCCCTTACAAGTTTAACATCCCCACAATCCCATGATATAATGGGGATAATGACTTATATGACCACCTAGATGTATTTAATGTATAGGTGGATCTTTAGATGACCAATCTTCTAGTCAAGTGCCACATCTTCTCGGCTACTCTTGGAGACATACCTCAAATATGGTTTAGGAATCTCCCAGCTCATAGCATTGATAGTTGGGAAAAGTGTTAAAAGAGATTCATTAACCAGTACAGAGCACTGAGAAGGTAGCTCGTACCATCCTGCCACCACACAATGATCTTTTAGTAGAAGAATGAATCACTAAAATATTACATTACCAGGTTCAGACACAAGGCTAATACCATGGATAATCTCTCAGATGAGAGTATCTTGACTATGGTCTCTATAGGACTTCATAAGGATGGAAAACTATATAAGAGCATATACAAGTCTCCAGTGAGGACCTAAGTAAGTTTTATGAATGAGCTACCAAAGAGATCAGGTGGGAGGAGACCTTTGGCCCTAAGAAGTCCAGTCAAGAGGACGAGGCAAATAGCTCTAACTAGAATAAAAAGAGGAGCAATGGTAGGAACAGTAAAAAAAGTTAAAAAAATGGCTTTGATGGTCAAGCTGTAAAGGTCAAGAATGATCAATGTCAGTGTCAAGGTTGCCCTGACAGCTACAACATCCTATTAGGCACTTAGGATCATGACCTATTAGCAACGGGTCACAAGATATTACAATAGGAAGGTCTGAGTTCGGAACTACAAAATTAGTGACCTCATATTGTGCCTTATTCTTCATAGAGCTCACAAGGCCAATGATAGGACACTAGGTCTGAACTAGGAGAACCTATACATCATCAAGAATGACTTGGAAAATAGAGCTTATCATTTAACAAGTATGAATAGAGCTGAAGTTCTATGAGCTTGGAATGCTAAACATTTGCACCCATATTTTCAATAAATTTCAGTTCACCCTCTAAATCCTGTAATATTATTTCCTTAAATTCTTATGTCTGTGTTTACTAATTTCTAAATAAATTTTCAATAGAGTATTATACCGAAAGTAAGCAATCGTCCTTCTAATTCGAAAGCGAGTACTCACCCTTTTAATCCAGAAGGGCCATTCAACTTGACAAAGTCATGGCACGCTAGCTGAGGCATATCTGTGCAACCTACCTGGGCATTCGACTTGTGTTGGTTGAGGCACATCTATAAGACCTACCTAGGTACTTGACTCATACTAGCTAAGGTGCATTTGTGTGACCTACCTGAGCACTTGACTCATGCTAGCTGAGGTGCATCCGTGCGACCTACCAGGGTACTTGACTCGTGCTAGCTGAGGTACATCTATGTGACCTACCTGGGTAATTCATTGTTAGCTAAGGTCTACCGACCTACTGGGCATTCAAC
The DNA here is from genome assembly GCA_026873985.1 of Saraca asoca. NCBI lineage: Eukaryota > Viridiplantae > Streptophyta > Magnoliopsida > Fabales > Fabaceae > Saraca > Saraca asoca. Next base: position 13,562 of record JANHAO010001687.1, read on the forward strand.
TTGAATGCCTATTAAGTCATGGTTTGCCAGCGGAGGTGTATTCATGTTAACCTAAGTGTTATCATTTGTGACCTACTGAGCCTTCAACTTGACTGATATTTATTAAGCCATGGTTTGTGAGTAGGAGTCCATTCATGTCAATCTACGTGTTATCTTCTACAACCTACTAAACATCCAACTTAGTGTACCTAGAAAAGCAAGAAAATTATGAAAAATTCATTGAAAACCTCACTCAATGAGGTGAGTGTACATATGAAGGTTCAAAAATAAAGATCAAAATATGCCTACAGCTATCATGGTCCCAGATAAAGGCTAGCTTTTAGAAGCTAAATCCCTGCGGGTTGGAGAATCGACATATGGGGAAAGCAAGTCTCCATCATGTGATCATTGGCCAAGTTGCTTTCAAGCTTCTTCTTATCCTCCTCCAAAGATAAGAGCTTGTCTCTCGACTTTATCACCCCCAGTGAGCTATGAGAAACCAAACAGTTAAGTCACCTCTCAAAGAAGTAACAAAAAAAAAAAACCAAGGTGAAAGAATTAAACTCACTAGCATCACCGTGAGGGAATAACCTAAGATCTATATAAAACTTCCCAGGATCCTCAGATAGGAATTGTCTATGGGAACTCCCTATGCAAGAAGTCATACATGCCTTATCTCACCACACCTAAAACCTAGATCATTAAAAACATAGGGGGCATAACCAACAAGTCCATTAGGTTGTTAAACCCTTAGGAATAGGAAGAAGGTTAAACTCAACAAGCTACGACCTTCTCACAGAATTAGGCATTTACAAAATCTTAGAGTTAAGAGTATGCTGAGAAAACTTACTATATTAATGGAATAAGATGAGTTCTGAGAAAAGAATGATAAGAAGATCAATTTCTGATGACTCGAATCCAAAGATTGCTATTAAAACAAAAAAACAAAGGCAAACTATTTGTGAATTTGAAATAGAAGTGCCAAGTTTCAAAAGTAACAAGTAAGAGAGAAAAAGGGTTTTTCTCACCCTATATAGCTCACTTGGCCTCACCGTTAGATTTGGAGACTAATTAACTACCCTTAATCTAATGGTCTAGTGAAAAAGCAAGGCTTAGTCATCACCACATTGACAGCTACAGAAAAATGCACACAGTGAATGCAAAAATAAATGTATGAGTTAGCATGGATAAAGTGATGAAGTTTGAATGATGACTTTGTAGATTGCAATTGCATGCTTTTGCCAGCAAACTATAGTTCCCAGTCCGTAGATCACACTAAGAGCTGGGGGGCTAATATTGTGGGTATTTTTTGAACCATGCAAGTGGGCTGGCAAAAGCCTAACAAACGAGTCCAACTGGTAAAAGGTCTAGTTCATTCAAGATTGAGGTCACTAGAGCAAGTCATCATGTCACCAAATGTGAATTCAGATCACTGGTCAGCAAGACTCAAAGTGACCTTATGTGTAACTTCAGGTTATTGAGGATGAGCTCTATTCCACAAATTAAAACACACTTTCCTAGTCATCTTCTACAACCTCACTGTAGTTAAACCTGAGAAGGGATCAACTTGCAAGAATCCATTTGCAAAAGTTAACATGCAGGAATTAACTTGCAGGATTAATTAATTGCCTATTTTCATGAAAACTCATGAAGCAAAATCGATACATGATTCCTTTCCTTTTTGAACTACATTAAGATTGAACACCCCTGCAACTATAAATAGGACTTGAAATAATTTTATAAGAGAGAGACAACCAGTAGATGCAAAATACTCAGCAAAAATACTGAGAAATAAATAACCATGGATGTAGGCATTGCACCAGGTTGAACCACGTTAAAAATTCCTGGTGTCTTCCTGTTCTTGCTCCCCTTCCCTCTCTCTTTCTCTCTCTTTTTTTACACTCTCAATTTGTAGTTTAAGGTTCTGAACTTAGGTTGATTAAATTCATACGTCAATAATCATTTACATATAAATAGTTAATAGTAAATAACTGATTTTTTATACAAACAATTGATTCTATTAACTGGTTAAATCAGTTAATATAATTAGCTATCAGCTAATCACTAATACAATTAGCTAATAGCTTATGTAATCAGTTAATTACTAAATAAGGCCTTTGTATTCTATCTACTTTTTCAATGTAACAATAAAAAAAATCAAATAACACTTATTTTGAAATTACATAGTAAAGAAGTCTATTGTCTAGTCCATTTTGAATTAATCCTAATTAAGCAAAAGACACTCAATTAAATAAAATGATTAATTAATGAATGATAAGCATTAATTCTAAGATTTTGTATGTAAACATCCAAATTTTTAAAGTTGATAAAACCAAAATTTAAAATAATCAAAAAGATTTTTTGTTTGCAATTTTTACATTGTCTAGTCCAACGTTTCTGAGGCTTTCCTTCTTCAAGTATGGCTTCTCTTTCATGTTTCTCTCTCTGCTAAAAGGTTTTGCTTTGTATAGTTGCACGTTCCTATGTTTTCTTTGCCTTTGCTTTATTGATTTTAGTTGCCTAAAATTGCTGATTGCAAAGTGTGTTGTAGCTTTTCTTCTGGTTGTGGGATATTATTATTGTTTGGCCTTCTTTTACTTACTTGTTTCATCATGATTTTTTTAAAAAAATTTTTGCTTTGGTTTTAGTTGGCAATTCCTAATTGTCTTAGTCTATTGTTTGATTTTATTTTTTGTGTCTTTTCTTTCTTTTTTCCATGTCCATTTGACTTTTCCCCTTTTAGGCAAATCTATCCAATGTTAACTTATACTTTTTGACTTGATTAACATGTCATTAAAATATACTTCTATGTTTTGCCCTATCTACTTGGTAAAGACCTTATTCATCATCCTTTGATAATATATCCATGCATTCTTGTGGTCAAGTGATATTACTTTATAATAGTACACTCCTTACTTAGTGATGAATGTTTTTTTATCCATATTATCAGAGTGCATCCTCAGTTGAGTGTACCTTATCAACACACCCTTGAAACTGAGAACCTTAAAACTAGAGGCACTGTTGACCAGCTGGTCAATGTTAGGTAGTGGATTAGAGTCTTTCGAATATGCCTTGCTGAGATCTATGAAGTCAACACACATTCTCCATCCATCATTAGCCTTTTTTAACAAGGACTATGTTTACAACCATGTTGTGCATGGGACTTCTTAGATGAAACCCACCTTTAATAACTTACCTACTTCTTCCTTTATGATCCTTTGTCACTCGACATCATGGTTTCTCATCTTCTGTTGAGTAGGTTTAATGTTAAGGTCGATTGATAGCTTATGGCATGCTATGCTTGAATTGATCCTAAACATATCTACAAATACCTAGGCAAAAATCTCAATGTATTCCTAGAGCACTCGACCAACCTTGCCTTATCTTCCAAGGAGGAATCTACTCCTATCTCTATTGCTTTATCATTATTCTCTCCAAAGATATAGATTTCCTCTAGATTTGGCTCACATTTTGTCTAATGCATATTGTTTTCTCTAACATCTATCAATGTCGATTCTACCATTTGACATTCATTGCCATGCGGATTAATGACCACATGCTTTTCATCAGGCTAGACATATAGCACTTATTGTGGGTATTTTTGGAATCACATAATGGACTAGTAAAAACCCAATGGATGGACTCAGCTAATAAGGGCCCAATTCACCCAGGATTGAGATTGTTGGACTAAGACATTAGGTCACTAAATATGAGCTAAGGTTGCTGGTTAACAACAGTCAAAGTAGCCACCTTAGGTCATTGAGAATAAGGTTTAGCTCATAGATAAGAGCATGCATCCACAACCAACAGTCCAAGGAAATCTGTTCAGTTTCCTATTTTAATGGGAGTCTATTATAACCATCAACCTTTATCTATTATGTAATCTTAATCAAGTCATGATACTTATCGCTATATATTTATATTCAAACTGTAATCCTCTAACTATTATAAAAGGGGATGAAATCATTATACATGACAAGATCAATCATTAGATACAAAACACTCAGCAAAGAGTAATAAAAGTTATGGATGTAGGGGTTAAACTGACTTTAGCTGAACCACATTAAAAACTTCTGGTATCTCCCTATTTTTCCTCTTTTTTTTTCTTTTCACATTCAATCTGCATTTTGGGGTTTTAAACTTAGGTTGACTAGATTCGACCATCAATATTTTGGTGCTAGAGGAAGAGCCCTAAACTGCATTCCCATTGATTTTTTTGATGGTTAGAGGAAAAACTGCCAGGAGTTCAGATGCTGCAGTTGACCAACTTGATGGTCATATGGAACAATAGAGGGATCCAGTCCTTCTCACAACAAGCACTTCCGCCATCCCTACCATAGGTATTGCCACTAACATGCCCTCAGTGGCCTCACTCTAACTTGATATTATTAATGGAATACAAGCATGGCATCGGCATCATGAGGTGTTGGAAAAAATGGTAGGAGAGTTGGCTAAAGGAGTTAGGGCACTGACTCAGGCATAAGCCTAGTGCTCATAAGAGTAGGTTGGGGGTGCTACATAGGAAAAAGCTTTCCAAAGGACATGGGAAGGAGCTCAAGAAGAGAGACTAACTAGAAAAGTACTTTAGCACACCTATTTAGCTCACTTTACCAACTCACAGCCAAGGTCGGAGGTCCATCGACTAGTGAAGGCTTAAACAAGACCAATTGGAGACATTGCTCAAATCAAAGCTCACCTGGTCATGAGCAGAGGAAGCATAGGACCTTAGGTTGACACTCCCATGACAAAAAGAGGAATCAACCATCTTCCAGCCATTAGTCTGAGGCTCAAGACCATATGGTAGAAGAGCTGCTTCAAAGGGTAGAGTAGTTGGAACAATGTCCTCGGGCTTAAAAGCATCGAGATCATTACAAAGGGAAAATCCCGTTTACCAGGGAGACTGGGAAAGTGCCTTTCCCTCACAGGTTCAAAGTTCTTACTATCCCACTATATAATGGAGATAGTGACCCATATGACCACCTGGATGCATTCAATGTACAGATGGATCTTTAGATGACTAACTTTTTGGTTAAGGGTCATGTTTTCCTAGCCACTTCTGGAGACATACCTCGAACATGGTTCAGGAATCTCAAAGCTCACAGCATTGACGGTTAGGAAGAATGCTAGAGGAGATTCATCAATTAGTACAAGGCACTAAGAAGGCAGCTCACACCACCCTACCACCTCGCAATAGTCTTTCAGCAAAAGAATGAATCATTGAAAGACTACATTACTCGGTTTAGACATGAGGTCAGTCACATAGAAAATCCCTCAGATGAGAGCATCTTATTAGCAATCTCAGTAGGACTTCGCAAAGATAGGAAGCTATATGAGAGCATATACAAGTCTTCGGTAAGGGACTTGGGTGAATTCTATGAACGAGCTACCAAAAAGATTAGGTGGGAGGAAACCTTTAGCTCTAAAATGTCCAAGGACGAGGCTAATAGCATTAACTAGAGTAAAAATAGAAACAATATTGGGAATAACAAGGAGAGTCAAGATGATGACCTTGAAAATTGGGTCACAAAGAAGGCTAAGAATGAGCGAACTCAGCGTAAAGGTCACCATGATAGCTACAACATCTTATTAGATACTCAAGAAAGGATTTCTATGATAGAAAAGGATAGGGAGGATTTTCAAATGCCCAAACCCATAAGGACTCCCGACCAATTCAGAAATAAGAACAAGTATTGTGCTTTTCATGACAAAATCAGGCACAACACTTTGAAATTTAGGGCACTCAAGGATGCAATTGAGGACCTAATTAAGAGAGGTCATTTAAGGGATTATATGGTGTGACCTATAAAACAGTGACCAATACAGTAGTAGCACCAACGAACTCCTAAGTAGGAGGAGGTAGCCATGGTAAAAACTATATTTACCATTCACGGTAGGCCTAATATTGTAGGCATATCAAATAGGTTGCATGAATGCTACATGTGAGAAGCAAATCACGTCTTGCTCACAAGACATAGTGATTTGAGGTCCCACTAAGAAAGCAAGGAAGACCTTAAACAACATCACCTTCATAGATGAAGATGCACAAGGGGTACATTCTCCCCATAATGACACACTAGTTATCCAAGCTAGAATTGGAAACACCAAGGTACAAAGAATTATGATTGATATAGGCAGCTTAATGAACATCATGTACAAGGGATATTTTGAATAGATGGGACTAAGCACATATCAACTGAATCCTTCCCCAGGGCCCCTTTATGGCTTTACAAGAGATGTAATGGGGCAAATCAGGTTTCCCATTACCTTTAGAGATTTTGGTCGCTTGGCAACCATCTTAGGAACCTTTCTGAACATTGATTGTCCCTTAGTATATAAGGTGGTGCTGGGTTGACCTACAATCAATGACCTGGACATGGTCACATCTACCAGGACACTCACTATTAAATTCCTGACCCCCGATGGAATTGGATGTGTGCGAGGTGATCAACACACAGCCTGACGTTGCTACAAAGATGAAGTCAAGCTAGGGATAAGAGGGAGGAAGGTTAATATGATTTATGGTGGAGAGTCACAAGCCTAAAATGATGAACATTTCCATCCATATTATCAATGAACATGACTTTGCTTATCTAATCCCCTAATATGGTTTTTAAAGTTTTACGATTGCTTACTAATTTCTGAATAAATTTTAATAAAATACTATACTGGAAGTGAGCTATCACCTTTCTAATCTGGAAATGAACACTCGCTCTTCTAATCCAAAAGAGGTAGTCAACTTGACGTATTAACAAAAACTTGGTATTATATGCAACCAACTATTTGGCATCGCATGTGACCTACTACTTGGCACCATGTGCGACCTACTATTTGGCATTGTATGTGACCTATTACTTAGCATTGCATGTGACTTACTATTCGGCACTACATATGACCTACTACTTGGTATCGTATGTGACCTACTATTCAGCACCGCATGCGATCTATTACTTGGCACCACACGTGACCTACTATTCAGCACTGCATGCGACCTACTACTTGGCACTGCATGTGACCTACTATTTGGCACCACATGTGACCTATTACTTAGCATTGCATGTGACCTATTATTTGGCATCACATGTGACTTACTACTTGGCACTGCATGTGACCTACTATTTGACACCACATGTGACCTACTACTTGGCACCATATGCGACCTACTATTTGGCATTGTATGTGACCTATTACTTAGCATTGCATGTGACTTACTATTTGGCACTACATATGACCTACTACTTGGTATCGTATGTGACCTACTATTCAGCACCGCATGCAATCTATTACTTGGCACCGCACATGGCCTAATATTCAGCACTGCATGTGACCTACTACTTGGCACTGCATGTGACCTACTATTTGGCACCACATGTGACCTATTACTTGGCATTGCATGTGACCTATTATTTGGCATCGCATGTGACTTACTACTTGGCATTGCATGCGACCTACTATTCGACATCGCATTCGACCTACTATTCGACACTGCATGTGACCTACTACTTGGCACTGCATGCGACCTACTACTTGGCATCGCATGCAACCTACTACTTGACATCGCATGTGACCAACTATTTGGCATCGCATACAACTTACTACTTGGCACCATATATGACCTACTATTCAGCACTACATGCGACCCATTGTTTGACATTACATGTGACTAACTATTCAACACTACATATAACTTACTACTTGGCACTGCATGGGACCTACTATTTGGCATCGCATATGACCTACTACTTGGCATCGAATGTGATTAACTATTCGGCACCGTGTACAACTTACTACTTGGCACCGCATGCAACCTACTATTTGACACTGCATGCAGCCTATTACTTGGCACCATATGTGACCTATTATTCAGCATCACATGTGGCCTACTACTTGGCACTACATGTGACCTACTATTTGGCACAACATTCATGATGACCTACTTAAACATTTATCTTAACAATGGCAAAGTTATTGATTTGCTAAAAGAGGTTGATTGACCTACTGGACATCCATTTTAACTAATGTTCATTAAGTCATTATTTATAGGAACTTATGATATCACTTGCAACTTACTAAACATGCAACTATGGAAACTTAAATGAATGAAGCAAGAAGAAAATATGAATATCATAAAAAAGTTAATTATAGATTCCCCTCAATAAGGAGAAGTTATGTCTGAAACTTCAAAAATTATAAAAAACTATGGCCTATAGGGAAGATTGACCCCTAGAAGCTATGCCCTAGGTAGGAGAGTCCATATCTGGGGTGAGTAGGTTGTCTGTTATCTGATCACCAGTAGTTTCCATGACCTCCTAACCACTTTCTCTTCGGATCAAGTCCTGAGCTAGAAAAGCTCCTCGTGCTAACTACGAACCATTATTGAGAGAAACTACCTTCGCTCCTCCTTGAAGCCTTTAATGAACTCAAGGACATTCCTATCGAAAAAGAAAAAATCCATCTTTGGATGCTCCTCCCACAAGGTGAACAAGAAGCCGATGGTAGCCTCAAACACTGCCTCTTCTTTAGTTCTCACAATCAGCACGGTAGTTTCCACCTTAGCTCGTGTAACCTCATCTTTTTCTAAAGTAACTTTATCCTTGGCTGCCTCATATGTCCTCTCAGTGGCCTTAGCTCACTACACTGTCACATCCAGTTTGCCTTTTACTCTTATCAACTCATCAACCATTTTATTGAGGATGGATGTGACAACCTCGTGATCTGTCACCTCGTAAGACAAGGCTTCCTTGGCTTTTTCATTGGCTACTTTGATGTCTCTAGCTCTTTCTTTCAATTTTAGCACCTTAGTAGTCGTGCCAGCTAGGTTGCTCCTAAGCTTTTTCTTCCCCTTGTCCTAAGCTCAAAGCATTTTCTTTAGCTTTATTGTTAACAACATGCCCTAAAAAATCGAGTCAGAATCACAAAGAGATAAGAGAACTAAGTTGAAAGGACTTTACTTACTAGTAGGACATGACATGTTGCATAGCTCATTAATCCTTCCCCTAAGGATTCCTTTAACTCTAACACTTTGGCCTTATTACAAGGCCTTAGGATCAACTCAACGTTCTCCCGAAGGAAGTCAAAGTACTCCTCTATCTTTGGACCAAGACTGGTAGGTCACTTTTCAGTCTCAACCTTAGGTACCACCTATTTTGCAATGATAACAACCCTTTTCCCCTTATCTACTCTTTGTTTTTTGGCAGGGGGAGCAGATGGGGATATGACCTTCTTGATCACCTCTACCATCTTAGGATGCGAGGTGGGAGCTAGCATTTATGAAGATGCTACTGTCATGGATGGAGAAGATTGACTTACAATAGTAAGGGCTGTAGTAGCAGTAGCAGATTGAGCAGAGTGGGAAGATCATGGCATTTGGAGGTTGAGTCTCAACATGTTTTCATACTTTGCAAAATTTACTGGACCGATCATCCTAGTTCAACAAGCTCTGATGTCTTTGTTGATTTCGACATTTAAAGCTAGAGCAAGCTTATGCGAACGCAGAAGATCTTCATTGAATTTAAGATCATTCTTCAGATCATCTACAACAACGAACTAGCCTAGCACCTTAACCTCCTCAGCCTCTAATGTTGGTTTGTCCTTGCCAACTCTATCTACAAAATGAAACAAAATGTCAGAATCAGAGAATAAAATATGAATTCATACAAGCTCACATGCCTTTAGCTCACTTTCCAAAAGTAAGGACAAAATCAAAACTATGAAGATGATGTAGAGATGGGCAGGAAACAAAAAACCAGTGGTTTTTATAATTCCCCACATTTGACTTGCCTTTAGCATCACCTTGTGGCAAGATCCTTTTGCACTCAATCTGTTGAGCCATTAGGTAGTAAATCCCATCATGCTACCCCACGCTTTTAATGCTAAATAAATAATAAAGAACCTTGATTGAAGGAGGAGGAAAATTATTCCTAAGGTACAAGAGAGTGAAGGAGGTGAGTTGAGAATACGAGTTTGGTGTAAGCTGAAAGGGGCAAAGTTTTAGCTTATTCAATAGTTTTACAAGGTAGTGATGGACAGGGAACGTAAGCCCAACAACAAGATGGTGGGAGCTATAATGACAAATCCTAGAGGGGGATAAGCTATATAGTCATCAGAAGAAGGAGCCATAATGTAATAGGCCATGGGCAAACGGTATGTCTCAACTATGTACCTAAGCTCGTCGAGCTTAATGATCGAAGGATAGTGCTTGAACACTATTGGGTTTAGGGACCCCTCACTCTCAATGACCTGCTGACCCTCAGTAGGATTAGGACAAGTAGCAAGCCTTTTGGCAACTTTTCCACTCCCAAAGGTCACTTTATCTATAAAACACATTAGCTCCCCACTTCGAGATAGAGAATCAGAATCTTTAGCACTTCCTATCTAGTGACCTCAGTGTCTATGACCTGCCATCTACATAAGAAAGAATGATCAGGTCACTGAAAGTAGACCATACCTAAAAGCTAAAAGCTAATAGGGAAACATATTATGCAGTAGGCTAGACATGCCACATATCACCACATCTAAAACCCAGACCACTAAAAACATAGGGGGCTTGACTAACAAACCTATCAAGTTACTAAAACCAAGGAGACAGAAAAAGGCTAAACTTAATAATCTACGACCTTAAGACCCACAGGTATTTTATCAAATAGATAGCGCACCAATTTTACAAATAATGGCAAGCATGCAAATAAACACACTACATAACCAATTAGTAGGAAAACATTTTCCTAACGACTAATAAGCACGCACTACTGAACCATGCCACTAGAAATTAGAAACCCACAAAGTGAAACATTCACAAAAAATAGAAGCTTAGAACCAAGACTATGTTTAAAAGACTTACTGAATCAATAGAGTGAGATAGATCTAGAAAAGAGATTCCAAAAGAGAGTATGACAAGCACTATCAATCTCTAGCAGACCGAACCCAAAGGTTGTTATTGCAGACCTGGTGAAGTAGAAAGGGTGAAGAATGGTGGTGACTGGATGAGAACTTGAAAAGCAAGTAACAAACTAAAGTGCAGGTTTTCAAAAAATAACAAACGAGAGGGCAAGAAAGGTTTTCCTCAACATATATAACTCGATCAGCCTCACCATTAGATCAGGAGACTGATCAATTACCCTTGATTCAATAGTCCAGTGAAAAGTGAGGCTCTATCATTGTCGCATTAATGGCTATGAAAAAATGCATATATTAAATGTGGAAATGATGACATAGGTAGGCATAGATGAAACGAAAGGACAAGAGTCCAAACAATGGCATAGCAAGATTGCAATTAATAGCTTTTACCATCGAACTACAACTTCCATTCTATAGATCGCATGAGAGCTGAGGGGCTAATGGTGTGGGTATTTTTGGAATTGCATAAATGAGTTGGAAAAACCCAATAGATGGACTTAGCTAATATGGGCCTAGCTCACCCAGGATTGAGATCGTTGGATCAAGACATCAGGTTACTAAATATGAGCTAAGGTCACTAGTCAATAATGGTCAAAGCAACCACCTTAAGTTGTTGAGAACAAGGCTCAGCTTGTTGATCAGAGCACACATCCATAACCAACAGTCTAAGGAAATCCATTTAGTTTCCTATTTTAATAGGAGTCTGTTATAACTATTAACCCTTATCTATTATGTACTCTTAATTAAGTCATGATACTTATCGCTATAGATTTACACTCAGCAAAAAGTAATAAAAGCCGTGGACGTAGGGGTCAAACTGACTTTAGCTGAACCACATTAAAAACTTCTTGTGTTTCCCTATTCCTCCCCTCTCTCTCTTTTTCTATTCACATTCAATCTACAGTTTGGGGTTCTGAACTTGGGTTGACTAGATTCAACTCTCAACAATACCTGTAAGCCACTTTTTGATCATTACATACTTCTCATATCCCTCCTATAGTGGGAAACTTCATCAACAAGTGAGAATTGGTGATGATAACCTTTGCCTAATTTAGATATGATCGACCAAGGATTGCCTTGTATGCACTATTTGATGTAGCCACTACCAAAAAATTCATATTAATGGCTTTTGTTAATGGTCTAATGCCTAGGGTCACTCTTAGGGTAACTGTTCCTTCAACTTACACTTGTCCACCTATGAAGCGAATCAAAATACCTATATAAGTCTTATACCTGTTTTTCAAAATATTAAGAGCATCAACAACATGTAAATACAAGATGCCTATGGAACCTCCTTGGTTGGCAAGGATCCGCTTGACTAGAAAATCATGAATCAAGGTCAAGATCACCATAAGGTCGTCATGGTCTTAATCAAGATCTTCAAAGTTTTTTTTTTAGTGAAGCAAATGGGTTCATAGTGCTCTCTCCTCTTCTCCTTAATGGCTATTACTAAACAAGGATGCCTTTTCTTGACATTCCTAAAAGCTCCTCCTCTAACTAATCTATCAATAATTATTTTTATCATTTCCAACACTAAGGACTTGTCATCTATATCTTATTGCCATTTGACTAGTTGCTCCTTAGTGAGTGATCATGCTCCCTTCCATAATCTCTTTCTTGATCATCTTGTCCACCTTGGAATTTTTTATACTTAAAAAGATGTCCCCATCATATCAGTGCCTCAAATTCATTTTACAATGTGATACTATCATCAATGTGGTGACTGTAATCATGATAGAACTTGTAATGCTTTAACTTATCTACTGGAGGGAATTTTCTTCACTTTTGAGGTGGAAACTGCATCTATTCTACCACTCAAACATCCTAAATGGTGTAGCTAATTGACCCATTTAACAACTCATAATGGTTAAAGCATCTTTATTGCTGGATCTGCTCGTTCTTGTGCACGCGCCCCTTGTCTCTTAGTGGTATACCTTTGGCCTGGCTCTACTAGACCTGTCTTCAAGAAAGTTTTACTTTTTCAATGTTTACATACTTTTTAGGTCAAGCCAACAATTTATACAGGGATAATATTAGACTTTTTGCTAAGGACAAGGAGAAGTATCTTAACCATAGATTGGAACCGATTTGATGCAGTGTTACGCCTTCACTAAGGTCTCTATTAAAAGTTGATAGGATAGCCAATGTTTTCTTAGGCACTCAACTGGTTGCAAAGTGGATGGACAATGCTTTAGCTAGCTGCCCAAAACTACTAACTAACTAATGGGGGTAATGCTGTGGACTATCTCAATCTGACTTTCTTTAATGTTATTGAGAAGACATGATAGATAATAGCATCCAAGGCTTCAAATAACAACATGGAGGTTCGAAAAACTTTTGGGTGTTATTATGGGTCTATCATTTTATCATAAGACTAAATGATCTATTATTATAGTTAGGGCGAATAGATGGCTATCTTCATGGCAAGAGGAAGGTTGATAGGAACTTTCTGTTTGGCTCTAGGTAAAATCAATGATTGGGTTTAATGGGTCATACAACTTGTGAGTGTAGTCGGTGGGACTTTGCTAGTTGAGGTTTAGGGTATTTGAGCTTGGTAGGATCAAATTGAAAATTTGGGGACTTGGACCTCAGGGTTTTGCATTTGAGGATGTTGGTGGTGTTAGTCTTGCTAGGGAAATTACCCTACAATTATATCTTCTTTATGTTTTGATGTTGAAAATCAATTTCATATGTATTTAACCATTTGTTGATTGATTGCAGGATTAAAGTATGCGATTCAAGAGATCCATTATTCAGATAGTATATTTCTTTTATCTTAATTGGGATCTTTTGTAAGTGTCTTCTAATCCATTTTGATCCAACCAAATAAGTTTCTGAAAATAGATATTGAGGTAGAAATAAATTAATTGAAATGAGTTTAAAATAAAATGTTTTTCAAACTAAGTTTTCAAATAATTTTTCATAAGTGCAAGTTTTATAAAAACTATTTTTCACTGTGTGAATCAATTCATGAATCGATTCATACTAAAGATCTTGTGAAATTGTACTCAAATTGATCCAGTAATCAATTCCTAAAGAAATATTTCTTATTGAAGGTTAGGATTTTTCTTGAATTGATTAGGTAATTGATTCAATACTTGTTCACATAATACTATAAATTGATTCATGCATTGATTCCGTCATAAACTTCTTTATGATATTCATAGATGAATCAATTCATTAGTTAGTAACCGCTTTGAATTGATTCACGAAACAATTCACAGATTAAAAGTTAATTATTTTCAAATGTCAGTTGCCACTTTGTAAATACCCCCTAATCTCATTTCAAACTTAATTTTCAGAGTAGTTTTCATATCTTCAAGTGTGAAAAATAGAGAGATGATAAAGCTAAAGTAGATTTATTAGTACCTCACTTGATTTCATCAAATCAAAGGTTCTTGAATCAAATTGGTGTAGAACTCACACTAGATAGTTGAGATTTACATCTCAGTTTTGGTATTGTATTTTCTAACTTGTTATCTTGTTTTTGTTTTTTAATTTCTAGGTTGATAGAAATCTGAGATACAAAAGAAGAGGTTGATCTTCCTTTTGCATCTTCTTTAATTATGAGGTTGATCATAATTAATTGAAGGTATAAAGAATTCTTATAGTATCTTCTTTAATTGTGAGGTTGATCACAGTTGTTAGAAGATTCAAAATTTTTGTATCTAGGTTAGAAAGAGACTGGTTAAATCTTGTGTGTAATAAGTTAGCAAGAGCCCAGAAATCTTGTGGTTGTTAATAAAATTAACCATCTGATTGAAGATTTGGTCTAGTGGATGTACACTTCAATTGTGGTTTCAATTAAAGTGAAACCACTTTAAAAATCTGGTGTTCTTTATATTTCTTAACTTTATCTTTACTGCATTTACTTTACTACATTATTCTACTACATATAATTTTAGTTTAATTCTTTCTATAATTCTATATCATTGCATCTAATTAGTGATTGTAATTCAATCTTGATTATCAAATAAAGATACTCTAATAATTTTGTTTAAAGACTTCCACTATTGTAAAACAAACTAGGATCTAAATCAAAAGAGTATTCGTAAAAAAGGGAAAGATCATTGTAATTTTCAATACCTTGGTATCAGAGCTTTGGCTCTTGATACTTTTTTGAATTCAAGAAAATCATGGATTCTAGCTTTTTTTTTTCTTTTGTCTAAATGTCCACCCTTGAATAAACCCCTAGTTTTAATGGACATCACTATACTTATGGGAAGCAGAAAATTAGAGATTATATTGAAGCCACTGATGTAGACATGTGGGAAATTATTAAGGATAGATATGATCCACCACAAACTCTAATTAATGGAATTGCATAGCTTAAACCTAAATCTCTTTGGATTGAGGAGGAAAGGAAAAAACATCTCCTAGCCTCTAAAGTCAAATGAATCATCTCTAACTCTCTTTCTCTAAATGAATATGAGATAATATCTAATTGTACCATAACTAAATAAATATGGGATACATTAGAAATTGATCATATTGGAACATAATAAGTTAAAGCATCTAAGGTTCATGTATTAGTTTCTCAATATGAAATGTTTAAAATGGAAGAAGGAGAATCCAATAAAGATCTCATTCAAAGATTCACTGTTATTACTAACCATCTTATGCTTCTTGGTAGAACATTTGACAATGCAGATTTAGTGGACAAAATCCTAAGATCTCTAACAAAAGAATGGCAACCTAAGGTGATAGTTACAAGGAATCACTTAAAATGGGGATGCCTACCATTCAAGAGCTCAATGAAAACTTGGAAGAACATAAGCTAGAGCTGAAAAGATACAAAAAGAATGGTGATGATAAAAATAAGAGAACCTTGGCACTTAAAGCTACAAAAATATCTGATGAAGAAGAAGAATCAGACAGTGATAAAAATGCAAATGAAAAAGAAGATATGGCCTTGTTGAGCAAAAAGCTATAGAAAATTCTCAAAGAAAAGAGAAAAATTGCATTACAAAGAAGAAATTAGAATAAAACTGATCAAAGAAATTCCATTAACAGTACTCTAGCATGCTTGGAATGCAAAAAACCAGGTCATATCAAATTGTATTGCCCTATATATCTGTTGATGGTGGAATTTGGTTCAGGGCCAAACTCCAGTCAACTGAGATCGGTTCTTAAACCACTAACTATTTTCTAGTAGAACGAATGAGAAAAGATAATGGAGAGGAAGGGGAGCAATGACAAGCAGTGTTTTTAACATGGTTTGGCTAAATCTGAGCGACAGTAGACCCTACGTCCACGATAGAGTTTTTATTAATTTGAAGAAAAATTTACAGAGCTTTTGCTGAGTTATTTCAGCCTCTTTTCCCTTCCTCCCATTTTTTTCTTTTTTTTTAATGGTTTCCTACATCCTATTTATAGAGGAAGAAAGGTTACATGCAATGATTACAAGTTGTAATTTTGTTACATCATATATTAAATGAGCAAGACTCTCTAGACTACTGCAAATCAGCTACTGCAGACTACTTTTTATAGGGTGGGCCCCCTTGTTGATTGGAATACAGGCTTGGCACAAGCCTATCTGGAACTCTATCTTGTAGAGCTTTTGGCCTTGGGAGATGTTTTGTCTTACGAATTGAGATCCTTGATGCAGGATTACTGTTGTTCATCAAGCAGCAAGGTCGGGCTTGAGGTTAGTGGAGCGAGCTCGAATTATATATGAGTTGGGACTTAGTAGAGCAATTTATCAAATATATGAGTCAGGATTTCACGCTCTCATCCTCAATGAGCTGGATGTCCTCTTAGTGCCAACTTGGCTTCCATTGGGCCTTCAGCATACTTTTTTAGAACTGATTTTCATCTATAACAATATCTAAAAAGACAGCTAGAAAGTGAAAGATCTAAAAGGAAGTTATCCTTCAAGAAAGGGAACTTCGCCATTTGGGATGATGAGGAAGTTGATTTTGAAGAAGAAGAAGAAGCAATAGAGGAAGAAGCATTGTTGTGCCTCATGGCTCAAGAAGATGAAGATCATAAAGTATTTCAATCTTTTTTTTTACTCTAGTGATGATGAGAGTGATAATAATATTGATGATAAGATTGATGATATGTGCATTAAACTCTATGATGCATTAATAGAAGCTAAGAAAAAGTTAAAGCATGCCAGAATTGAAAATGAATGCCTGCTTGAGAAAATCAATCAAATTGAAAAAGAAAATAATGATTTAAATGTTTTAGCTGAAAAACTATTAAGTGAAAGTAAGACTTGTGACCAATATGAAGCCTATAGATCTGAAATAGATAGCTTGACAAAAACTTTACAAGGCTTTACTAATAGTAAGATGAGACTCAACAACTTTTTGAGTGATCAAAAAGATTATCAGAATAAGAAAAGCTTAGGTTATAAGCAACAAAAGAAAGAGAACAAACAGGAACTTTGGTTACATTACTTGTTTCTATTATAATCATAAAGGACATCATATTAAATATTGTTCATATAGGAATGGAACTTATATGTTTAAACCAAATGAAAAATTAATTTGGTTACCTAAAAGCATCCATCTTTAATAGAAATTATATGGTGATTACTAACAAATCTGGACCCATGATCAGTTGGGTACCACCAAAGCAAGTATAATTTTTGATTTGTAGGTTTGTGGGAGACAAAGAAGCAACTCAGGATGTTTGGATAGCAATTGCTCTCACCATATGACTAAGAATGTTAAATGCCCTTCTTCAGTATATTTTGATACTTTTTTATCTTATTTGTATTGCACATTACAAATCCTAACTTAGGTATCAGAGAATCCCCTAAGTTTGTTTTGTAGGAATTCAATGTGAGGATTAAGTCTTCAATGGTATTAAATTGTGCATTAACTGGTTAATGGATTATGGAAACCATTATTGAAACAAAACTATATGAAAATTGAGTTTAGGACTTCCTAAATCGATTTGCCAATTGATTCAAATTTTTCTAGGATTTATTTAAGTTTCTGAATCAATTTATAAATCGATTTGTAGCTTAAAAATTTACACTATGAATCAATTTGCTAATCAATTCAATTTTTTTTTTAATATTTCTGGAAGGTTTTTAAAAACTCTTGAAAATTTAATAAACCTGGATGAATCGATTCGCATAAGAATCCTGATAAACAAATCATACCCGAATTGATTCACTCTTAAATGTTTGCTCTTTGAATTAATTCATGAATCGATTCAAAGCATGATTCTATACATACCTGAATCAATTTTAACTTGGTTTCATAATTGATGTGTTGTTTAAATATCTGCAAGTGCACGGCGTAGCTATAGTAGAGACCGGCGAATACGGGTCAAATCCCATAGAGATTTCTATACCAACTACTAGAGTTTTGCAATCTAAGTTGC
>JANHAO010001688.1:0-31765 GCA_026873985.1 Saraca asoca
TTCACTTACAAAAGATCCTATAAAAATCAAAATAAAATCCTAAATTTAATGTAGATCTTTTGTAGAATCTTGATGAACTTTGATATCTGCAAACATTCGGCAAATGCTATAGCACATAATCACAATATGATATGATCAAAATTGTTTTCATCATAAAAACAAAAAGACAGTCTAGCTAGCTAGGCTAACAAGTTTGAGCTTAAGGAAGCAAAATTATTAGGGCCAGACATTGTAGCAGATGCAGTTGAAAAGATACAATTGACTCAAGATTAAACAAAAACAACTCAAGATAGACAAAAGTCATATATGAATAATAAGAGGTGAGACTTTGAATTCAATATTAATGGCCAAGTATTTCTTAAGGTATCCCCTATGAAAGGAATTATGTGATTTGGCAAAAAAGGGAAGTTAGCACCATGCTATGTAAGACCATTCAAAATTATCACATGTGTAGGAGTAATGGCATGTCGATTGGAGTTGCCAGATGAGATGTAGTGAATTCACCTAGTGTTTGATGTTTCTATGTTGAAAAAGTATGTTTTGGATGAATTCCATATCATTAAAGAAGAATCAATTCAATTGGATGCCCAACTGACTTATAAATAACAATCGACAGTTATCCTTGATCGAGATATTTGAAAATTAAGGTTAAAAGAAGTTCCTATAATCAAAGTATTATGGGGTGAACAAGAAGCCACATGGGAATTGGGAGCTAATATGTGAAGGCAATATCCATAACTATTTGGTAAGAGATGAATATGAGAATCATTAGTTGTTTTAGTTTACTTATCGACACTATTTTGAATCGAGGACAAATTCTTTTTAGGGCGAGAATTGTAATACCCCGAATTTTTTAAAATTTATTTTTGGTAATAAAATAAGGAAAATAAAAATTTTGACAAATTCAAAATTTTAGATCTAAGGTTACAAGAGACCTAGATATTGTAGAAATAGTTTGAAATATTTCAAAGATCAAGTTACTGTTATAAATGTTCAAAAGACAAAAATTCATATTTTTGGGAATTAATTTCTGTAAAACTTTGAAAATATTGAAACTAAGGTTACAAATATCAGATGAATACAAAATTAGAGTTGTTATAAAGGTATTTAATTTAACTAATTTCTATCAAAATTTTATGATCATTAGAGATTGGTAAATATGTTAAATTTGAATTCAAAATGGAAAAATAGGAAAATTATTAAAAAAGGAAAATAGTCAACTTGTAGTTATTAGGAAGTTGACAAACAATTCCCATTTTACCCTTCCTTAAGCTGGCTCCTTCTCTTCTTTTCTTTGGCTTCAATCCAAAGGAAGTCATAGAGACTTCATTTCTTTCTTCATCAAGCTTCCACATTTTCTTCTTCTAGCTTTACTCTTTCTCTACAAGTAAGTTCATCGATTCTTTCTATTATTTTCTCATATTTTTATTGCAGAATCTTATCTTCTTCCTCTTTGTTTTGATATTAAAATCATGTTGATTCATTGGGTGAAACTCTAGTTATGAATTTCTAAAAATTTCTACAACTATTTACGTCACTATTTAACCCATGAATCAACTTAGTTTTTCTGGCTTTTTAGAGCTTGAATCTATTAGATATAGTTGGTTTCTATTAAATTGAATTATAATCTAAATATATAAGCTTAGTTGAAGAAAGAAATCTATGAATAAAGTTTGAAAGCTAATAGACTATTCTTTTGTGTTCTTGAAGAGTATAGGCAAATTTGGTGTGATTAGATGCACCTTTGTGTTTCCAGTTAGCAAGGTGAATAATTCTTACCATTTTTGTGAATTAATATGTGTTTCTTGTTTGTGATTTGCTGAATAAATGAAAATAGTTGATGAAAATAGGTTTTGTGATTGTGAGGCACGATTTATGATTAAATGGTTTGATTAATAAAGCGATTAGTTTGTGATTGAAATGGATGAGTTTATGCATGTGCTTGAGCCAATTAAACATGTTAAGATAAGACCCTTTAGTGTATAATTGATTTGGTATTTTCCTTTATTTTTTTGCTATTACCTGCAATTTTTACTTGTGCGATTCAAATTGTAGCTTTTTAAACTAAACATGTAACCATGCTCGTAGAAACCCAGTATATATGTTCTTATGATTCGAATCAGGATTTGAAATAGTCTCAAGGCAATTCAAATTAACCTTCTTTACTTTATTTTTTTTTCAATTCTACTTATGATTCTGATCACATTTGAAATTGGAATTCCCAAAAGTTTGCACATTTTGGTGAGCAGACTCACATATTTAACTAAATCCTTTTGAGTCGAATCGAGTCCTTTTCATTCAATTTTTTTGATTGTGATCGTGATTCTACTTGAATTTTTTCAATGATTTTGATCGTGATCTTGATTGCAATTCCAGAAATTTCTGCATTTTTTGGATTGTTTCACACCTCTTGAAGTTATATTGTATTTTACTTAGTTTAGTCCTAATTGAACCTTGTGTATCAATAAAGAAATCCTATGAGAATAATTGATAAATGAGAAAGTAAGGTATGCTTATGTATAATAATGTGAATGCTATACTACAGAATACCTTGGTTACGTAAAGTGTGATGACATTTGTGAGATACGAAATGGTGTGTGTGACATTATGAATGACATTAAAATATGATCATGTGATATTGATGAGGTGTGTAAGGAATAATGAACTGGATCCTAGATCTACGTGTTCTTATCGATGAGTGGGACAAGACTAGGTTTGTGCAGGATAAAGTTAGATCGGAGTAATAAGGAGATTTACATTTCCTATTATTAATTATTTGAGCTGCTTGTTATCATATGAAATATTGCAATATATGGTCATATGATCAAAATATATATAATGAGCCAAAATAATGGCCGGTGGCTAAGAAATCCTGACTCAGCACCATGTTCAAAGGTAACTTAATGTAAATTTCTTCATATACAAATTGTTAATGGTTGATAATTGCCCATGAAAGTCTATATGAGAAATAGCTAAATAGATGAGGTATGAATGTGTGAATCAGTACATGCTTTGCTATTTGATAAGTTTATAAGTCTGATATGTTTTATTCACTAAGCCCTATACTCATTCTTTTATGGACTATTTTTTTTCAAATTCTCAAGCTATCGTAAACCCTATTCCAAAAAAGTAAAATGGACAATAAGCCAATGGAAATAACAGTTGACATGTACACCACCATGGTTTCGAGTCCTATAGGAAGCTACTAGATAATCATCTACTACACTGTCATCCTGAATCTATTAGAATGTCAAGTTTTACACGACATAGAAATAATTCCATTGGAACCACTAAATGCGTTGTTAATGATGACTTTTGAATGGTTCAACCCTTGAAAGTCAAGCATCATGATGAAAAGTATGTTGTTATCTTTTGGAAACATGTAACTAGAAAGGGTTACAAGGCTTAGTTATTATAACCTATGTTTTGATAATATGATAAGACATAGGTTAATGTAACTTCTTTTGGATTCCCTGCCTTTTTTTTTTAAAGTGCTTTTGGTAGTTTTGAAATTGGAAGTAGGCCCTAGAATGCAAGCTTGATAGTAGTTATTTTGTTATAAACTTATATACAATTAGGCAAGACTCATATGTGGCCTGTTAGGCAGCACTAATGTAAATTAAATGATAAATGTATATATATCCTCACGAGCATCCTTGCATGTTAAGTTTACCATAATTTAGTCACTTTTGTAATATGACAAGATAATTCTAAGGAAAACTTAAGATAATGATAATAGGTATAGATGGAAAAAGGATGATGAATACCTGAAGAGGGAGTGATATTCATGTCGATCATAATCAGGGTTTAAGGTTGTGACACTGGTACCTAAGTAGTCTTTGGTCCACTAAGGTTCATAGCTTTAGAGGAGGAAGCTTTAGGAACCAAAACTAACTTTTCACTAACACTTAAAACTTAAGTGTTCCTCTTATAGGCACAATAATGAATGCAATGGCATTTTTGTCTACCATAGTGACATGTTATGTATGGTTAGTTTCCTATGATTTTCTTAACATAGAGATTTATGTAAAAAGATTTTGGCACACTTGGTACATAACCAAAACCCTCCTTATTAAAACCACATATTTGTTTTCCAAGAAATGTATTAAGTGGTTTCTTGTCATTTGTGAACTTTTCCAAAGTTTTATTCAAATAATAGTGTTGCAAATAGCACATACTTGTAATGATAGCTTAATACTTTCATTTTCCTCCTTTAAATCATCATTTTCTTTTTATAAATCCTCAATATTGCTTATTTATTGCTTTCCAAATAAGCAATAATCTTCTTAGAAAAACTAACATTAAGCAAATCATCATATAATTCATTATATGATTTATCAAAGTCATCATTAGATTGAATTGAGTCATTGTCATATATCTCTACGTTATTATCTCCCATGGCCATAAGGCAAAACAAGGCTTTTTAATCTTTGTCATCCTCACAAGTTAAATCATTATCCTTATCTCCCCAAGGGGTAAAATGAGCTCTCTTAACATGGTGCTTATTCTTTTTCCTTTCATTTTCCAAAAGCCTTTTGAGAAAGATAGGGCAATCCGATTTGATATGACCTAACTTTTTGCATTTGAAGCATGTAGGAGTAGAGGAATTACTTTGCTTTCCTTAGTTACCATTCCTTCTAGGATGGAGACCTTTCCTTCTACTACTAGACTTATGAACCTTGATTAGCCTTTGATATTTCTTAACTAAAAGGGCCACATCATTGTCTTTATTGAAGTCCTCCAAGCTCTCCACATTATCCTTTTCTTCTTCAAATGTTGCAGCAACTTCTAAAGTTAGATTTTTTTCTCCTTTTGTTATCATCGTTCTTGAAGTATCTTTTTAGCTCTATCTCATGCTCCTCCAAGTTACTAAACAACTCTTGAAAAGATGACATATCTATATTCATAAACTCTTTCATTGCAGTAATTTTGGGCTACCATTCAATGGTTAAGAACCATAGAACCTTGTGCACCGAGTCAACATTTTCAAATTTCCTATCAAGAATACTCATGTGGTTAATAATAGCAGTAAATCTTTGAACCCTGTCCTTTATAGATTCACCATCATATAGTTCATAATGTGAAACTAAAGTATGAACCTTTGAAGCTTTCACTTGAGTAATGCCAACGTGAGCCACTTCGAGAGCATCCTATATGTCCCTAATAATAGGACAATTTGATACCCTCCCATATTCACTTGGCCAAAGGGAATTGGATACAATCTATTTGACCTTAGAAGCAAGAAGGTGTTTCCTTTCCCTATCTTCATTCCATTCACTTCTTGGTTTCAAAATGGTTATATTATTTTTAATCTTGGTCAGAAGATTGTATCCACTTTTCACTATTTTCCACGTGTCTATATTTGTAACTTTAATAAAATCTCTCATTTTTTTTCTAGTAAGTGTAGCGTTGACCATTGAACTTAGGGGGTTTGTTCAATGAAGGACACTCCAGTAGAATACTAAAACCATTAGAATCCATAGAATCCTCTTGAGATAGTTACACCTAATACTAAGATCCAAGCTCTAATGCTAATTGTAGCTATGGATACCACCAAAATGGGGTGAATTGGTTTTAAGATTTTATAATTTTAAGACAATTTTCCTCAAACCCCTTTTGAATTTTAGAAAAAATAGCAACTTGACTTGGAAACAAGAAATGTCTAGTTACAAAGAAATTAGAAACACTAACAAACACAATATCAACTATCCAACAAGATAATGAACAATAATGAATCTAAACAAAATATAATAAAAGAGTAAGGAAAGAGAGATTCAAACGCTAATTTATAATGGTTCCTCCAGAAAAATTGTTTCCAAGGCATACATCCACTTCCAAGCTCTCAACCAAGCTTAAATCCTTAATAATGAAGGCCTCCCAAGTTTGGAATAGCACTTAGAGAAGTCAAAGACAACAATTGTTCAATTGCAATCGCAACCCCTTTAAGATCCGCACTCAAAGAATAGAAAGAAAGAGCTCAACTACTCTTCTACCCTAGGTAAGGCTACCCATAGGAAACTTGGTAGTGTTTGAATTTAATACAAGTGAAATTGACAAGAACTCAATAGTTCAATATATAAAGATGAAGCTCAATAGGATTAGATTCAATCAGATTGAGCTCAAATGTAAGAGATGTAGTAAAGAATTGAAGAATAGATGTATTTGAAAGTGTTTGCCTTTGAGGAGTTGGGTTTTTGCACTGGCAAAATGTGTGAATGAGTATTTATAGCAAATAAAAACACATAGTGAAAAACTAGCCCTTATGTGCAAAATTTGAACGTAGGATCATGATTGCAAGTATGATTGTGAATTTAAAAATTGAATTTCGAGTAGACTCGCATTTAGAATCATGAGATTTAATTTTGAATGTATTGATTTGAATTGTTGAAATGCAATGTAAAATGTGATTCCTCTCACTTAAAATTGCAAACCTTTGGTAAGTCCAAAAATGCATGCAATTAGAATCGCGAAAACAGAGTTTTGAAGGATCAATTCGAATCATAGAAAATTAGTTTAAATATTGATTCAAATTACAAGGCAAGAATGCTTGCCCTATTCTCGTGAGCATGATCACGAAAATAGTTAAACAAATGTCGAGTCAAATCGCTAAGATTGGAAAATGAAAATTAAACTTTTGCAAAAGCACTTCAAACCATTTTGAACCTTATAAAAACAATTCAAAACCTCAATTTCAAGCTGAATAAATATAGTAAATCATTTAGTAAGATGTTGGAATATTTTTAGTATAATTTTTCAAAAAGCTTTTGACTAAAACAAGAGGCAAACCTTCCAAAAAAAAACTTTCAAATTTGAGCTAATTTTAAAAGTCTAAACCTTTATAAAATATACTAAGTAATGCCTAATCTACATCTTCAAGCGGAAGTCCAAGCCTATCCACAAACAAATCACAGAAATTAAATCAATTCAGCTAAATCAAAATCATTTATTGTTATTAAAATACGAGTTTGCTCAATTTTAAGAAATAGGGACTAAGAATAACAAGGTCATTTGATTTAAGCTGTATTTCATAAATGGGCCAATTTATTGGATTTGAATATTTGAAATTAGCCTGGCCCTATTTTGTATTTATATATTATATATTTTATATATATTATGTGATGTAAATCTTAATTATTAAGAATTAATATATACATACAATTATTTTTTTGTCAAATATTTTTTCTTATATATATTAAATATAATATATAGGCAAATATAAATATATGTTTATATGTTTATAGATTTTAATTATATTATATTAAAATATTAAAATATGATAGGTTTGGGCATATAAAATATAAAAAGAAAATTCAAATTGGATTATGCTTGGACTAAGCAAAAATGCCTTGACATTAATATAAACTCAATCTTGTTCAATTTTTGTCCACTCTTAGTTTAGGAGTTAGGAAGGGAGTGGATTACAACAAGGGAGAATGAAAGAAAAGAAAATGAAAGAGAGTTAGATGGTTAATAGATAACATCCCTCCCCTATATTTGGCTATTTAAAAAAAAAAACCTCTAAATTAAAAAAATGCAAAATAATAAGTAGTCGATGATATTGGTGGATTTTGAAAAATTGGTGATATATATACGTTCATTTTCTTCCCATTTTTCATCATTACTTCCAAACCACGAAAAAAAAAATTATGACACAATATTTTTTCTCTTTTTTTCCTTTAGTTTTCTCTACCCAGTATTAAAGTTTTTTTTCTTTCAATAATTAAAATATTTACTTACAATAAAAAATATTATTTATGTATGTGACCTAGTTTTTTCTTAATTCAGAATTCAAATCCACGTAAATATAGTAGTTCTTTAAAGAAATCGGTAATTGTCATTGCTAAATAGATTAGATCATGTGATTGTAGGGTGCCATTGATTAAACACATCTTAATTTCACTGTGGCGATGGGAGATATCTGCAGCATATGCATGTGCAATAAGGAACAACACCACATGCAAATCATGATTGCTGCCACAT
Organism: Saraca asoca; assembly: GCA_026873985.1. Lineage (NCBI taxonomy): Eukaryota > Viridiplantae > Streptophyta > Magnoliopsida > Fabales > Fabaceae > Saraca > Saraca asoca. Next base: position 7,981 of record JANHAO010001688.1, read on the forward strand.
GACATTCTCTTAGGCAACTTAAGAGTCAACATTTACTTATTTATTTATGTGCACTTTCCTTTGTTTTCTTTGGGCAACGAACAGGTCATGTGTTTTCAACAAAACTTGCTCCTAAACACCATGTCAATAAGAAACTAGAAGCCACATAGTGGAGGGGACACCATGTTTGTAGGATGTGAACTTGAGCAATTTTTGCAAAAGATTCTGCTTTTTTTTTTTTTTAAGAAAGTAAAGAGAGGGGAAAATCAATATTTTTAAAGGTGTAATGTTATTCAATATTATTTTATAATTTTCATTTTTAATATTTTAAATTTAAATTTAAAATATTGAATGTGTAGTAAAAAAATTTATCACTTCTATTATAAAAAGATATAATGTTATTGAATTTTTTTTTTATAATGTAAGTTTTCCTTAAATCAGATAGTTGTAACTTGGGGTGAGTAACAATTCATTCAACAATCTTAGACATGTGATATTTTTATGGAAGATTTTATTTTCTCTTACTTCTTAGGTTTGATTTTGGGTTTTTCAATATGTGAAAGTTTAGTAAATTAATCATTGTTGTTATAAAAAAATTAGACAATTTAATAAATTTCTTAAAATTTATTTTTTTAAGTCATATTCTTTTGTCATTGGTGATTTTTGGATAATGCAAAATGGGCTAGCAAAAACCCAACAAGAGACAAGTCTAATCAAAAGAGGTCCAGATCATCCAAGAACTAAGGTCACTCGACAGAGGTGCTAGCTCGCTAGCCGTGGGCTTGGGGCACAAGATGAGGCCAAGGTAGTAGCACCGGCTCCTTAGAAATAAGCCCTAACTCACATGGCCAGTAGGTCGCCCTGCTCAAGCTCGAGTCATCAAATATGAGTTTGATAACGCTGGTCAAAGGTTAGTATCGACCCCGGGACGGGATCTCAAGCTCGTAGGTCTCAACTCTAAAGGTAAGTTCTAGCTCGTAGACCTCAACCACCTTGTAGCTCTTAGGTCACGAAATCTAGCTTCCAGCCCTTAGCTTTAAAGAAAAGCTTTAACATTCCTCCAGTCGATACCGATTCATGACACTAGCCTGCAGACACCAACCTGTAGGGATCACTAGCAAAAATTAGTCTGTAGAAGCCAACCTACAGTTTGCAGAAGCTGACTTGCAAAAGTCTAGATTGTCAACACGTTTATTACTTGATGTAATAGGTTTATAATTCATTAAATTACATTTATAATCTTCCAACTTCTATAAAAGGGGGAGGAACAGTTACAATGGAGGGTCCTGGGAAGATAGATACTATAACTCTACCAAATTTTCAAGAGAGAGATAAAAACCATCCGTGGACATAGGAATCCAAGTAAAGGATTTTAGCCAAATCACATTAAAAAACCTTAGCTGTCTTCTCCTTGTTCTTCCTCATCTTCTTTAGCCTATTGCATTTGTTTGATTTGAATAGCTGGAAGTTTAAATACTCCAGTTAACTAGCCGGCATACATTCTCGCTATCAATATCATAGCCAATTTGCCCCCCGAAACATACCGCCAGTTTGCTATTGCTCCCAAAGCTGATGAAGTGCAGACACGGCACCAACCCCAGCAAACATTCAAAAATACGGTGAGAGAATTAGCTAAGGTAGTTAAAGTGATGGCGCAAGCACAAACCTTGGGCGTATAAAAGCAAGTTAAGATTGTCGTGCAACTCTAGCAGCTACATGAAGGGGCCCAAGAGGAAAGGTCAACTAGACAAACGCATTGGTGCACTGATTCAACTTGCTCCACTAATCAACGGATGAAGTTAGAAGTCCACCAAGCATGTGGAAATTAGCATGATCAGTGATGTGGGAGCTTGTATTGAGTGGGGAGCTTGAACAAAACCAGTCGAGAGCATACCCCAGGTCGCTACTTCCATGACCAAAGAGAAAAAAGAAACCAACAATCCTCCAGCCAGTAATCTGAAACACAAGGCCCGACAATGGAGAAACTGCTTTAGAGGATAAAATAGCTAGAGGAATGCCCTCGAGCTCGCTGCGAGGAGAGGTTGCCATTATCCATAGATATTGAAACACAACCCCTACCTCACAAAATTAAAATCCATACGGTCTCACCATATAATGGGGATACTGATCCATATGACCATCTAGATGCATTTAATGTCTAGACGGATCTCCAAACAACTAATCCTCTGATGAAATGTAGTGTCTTCCCAGCTACACTAGTGGATATGCCTCGAACATAGTTCAAAAGTCTCCCAACTTGCAGCATCGGTAGTTGAAAAGAATGTCAATGAGAATTCACCAACTAATATCGAGCGTTAAAGAGGCAGATCACACGTCCCCACCACCTCACAATGATCTTTCAATGTAAGCATGAACCATTGAAAGATTACATCACCAAGTTTAGGCATAAAGCCAATTCAGTAGAAAATCCCTCAGAGGAAAGCATCTTGACAACAGTCTCTGTGGGACTACGCAAAGATGAAAAATTGTACAAAAGTATATATAAGTCCCTGGTAAAAGATTTAGCTGAATTCTATAAACAAGCTGCTAAGCAGTTCAAGTGGCAAGAAACTTTTGGCTCGAGGAAGCTCAATCAAAAAGACGAGACAGATAGCTCCATCCAAAATATAAAGAGGAGAAGCGAAGGTCAAAGTGATCACTCCAATGAGCGAACTCTGAAGAAGACTAAAAGTGAGTGACCTCAACATTGAAGTCGCCATGATAGTTACACCATCCTATCAGAAACCCTAGATAGGATCTTTGCAGTGGAAAAGGATAGGGAAGACTTCAGGAAGCCCAAGACCTTAAGAACTTCATACAAATTTAGGAACAACAAAGACAAATTTTGTGCCTATCACAACGAAATGGGGCATAATGCATTGGAATGTTGGGTGCTCAAGGATGCCATTGAAGACCTCATCAAGAGAGGTCACCTAAGAGACTATGTCAAGCAACCTTTAGGGTAGCGACCTCAGCAGCCTTAGCAACCAGTGCAACAGCAGCGGGCTGTAAATCAAGAGCAAGCGCTCTCCATGAGAATTATATTTTAATCCTAAAGTGAGTAAAAAGAATAACTCGCTCCTCCAACATTGTACTGTTATTTTCTTCTTGAAACTCTTATTTAAATATTTACTAATTTCTGATGAATTTTTTAACAGAATTGTCATCTTAGAAGGTCCAAAGTTTGGAATAAACATCTGGTTATCCCCTACTATGAGCTCAGAATGATGAATGTTTGTGCTTATGCTTTCAGTCAACTTTAACTTGTCCAAATTAAAGAAGTCAGAACCAAGACTCATATCCACTAAATAACAAGATTACTGTGGCATAGCCCGTTGAGCAACAAGATTGCTATGGTGTAGCCTGCTGAGTAACAAGATTGTTGTGGTATAGCCCGCTGAATAACAAGATTATTACGGTGTGACCCATTAAGCAATGCAATTGTTACGACGTGACCCATTGAGCAACACAATTGTTGTGCTATGACTGCTATGGTGTGACCTACCTGAGCAACAAGATTGCTATTCCACTAAGTAATGAGATTGTTGTAGAACTGAGCAACAAGATTGCTGGCAGAAGCACATTCATGTGACTTGCCTGAGTAACAAGATTGCTGGTAGGGTCAAAATCATTTCCTGCCTGAGCAACAAGATTGTTGTTCCACTGAGCAATGAAATTGCTATGGAACTGAGCAACAAGATTGTTGGCAGAAGCATATTCATGCGACCTGCCTGAGCAACAAGATTACTGGTAGAGTCAAACTCATTTCCTGCCTCAACAACAAGATTACTGGCAAGGTCAAACTCATATCGCCCACCAAGCAACAAGATTATTGTGGTGTGGACCATAAAGTGTAGCTTACATGTGACCTATTGCTTGCAGCTCGCATACGACCTATTACTCACAGCTCGCATGTGACCTATTACTTGTAGCTCCCATACGTCTATTACTCACAACTCACATGCGACCTATTACTCACAGCTTATATGCAACTTATTGCTTGCAACTTGCATGGAACCTATTGCTCACAGCCATTATGTGACTTATTGCTCGTAGCTTTCATGCAACCTACTACTAGGTGAAGCTCTCGTGTGACCTACACCCTACCTGGGCACTCTATCCATTATCAACAGAGGCACTCCAATGCTCAGATTCGTTATTGATCAAAAAATATGACTGATTGGTCATCTAAATATTTTGTTTAGCTGTGATATACAAAACGCCCAACACAATATTCATGAAGAAAGCTCATTCATTGAAAGCCTCACTTAATAAGGTAAATTTATATTAGAAGACTCAAAGTACAAATCAAAATAACCCTACAACTATCATATTCTGAAAGGAAGGAGCTGAACTCCAACTAGCCGAAGGGTTGACAAGCATATTGGCTCCTCAATCTTCTTTTTGTTGTCCTTCTCAGTTAAAAGCTCCTTCTCAGTCGTCTCACCCCAGCATTGAGAATTCAAAAGAGGCGAAAAGACATGGCTAGAAAGGTTAAGTTTTGCAGCATAACCATGAGAAGGTTATGAAGAATCGTGAGAAAATAATTCAAGATTTACCTGAATCCTCAAAGAAGAATTGTCCATAGAAACTTCCTATATAGCAGGCCATACACGCCTCATCGAAAAACCAGACCATTAGAAACATGGAGGGCTTAGCTAAAGCACCCATCAGGTCATTCTGTGGAGGATGAAGAAAGGTTTCTTACACCTTATATAGACCAGACTGGCTTCATCAAAAGATCTAGAGGATATCTTGTTGTTCTTGATCGAACGATCTAGGAGAAAGCAAGGCTACCACGCCAATGGCTATGAAACATGTACAGTAAGAGGTATGGCCTGGTACAAATGAAGCAAAAGATTTAAGCTTGAAAAGATAACAATATAGACTACAAACGAGGACCTAGCCAGCAAACTGTAACTCCTAATCCATAAAGTAGACTGAGAGTTAGGGGCTAATGTTGTGGGTGATTTTTGGGCAATGCGAAATGGGTTAGCAAAAGCCTAATAAGAGACGAGTCCAATCAGAAAAGATCCAAATCATCTAAAAACTAAAGTTGCTTGATAGAGGTGCCAACTCACTAGCCGCAAGCTTAGGGCATAGGATAAGGCCAAGGCAGTAGCCTTGGCTCGCTAAAGATAAACCCCAACTCACATGGTCAGCAGGTTTTCCTGCTCAAGCTCGAGTCATCAAATATGAGCTCGATAATGCTGGTCAAAGGTCAGTATCGACCTCAAGACGGGATCTCAAGCTCACAGGTCTCAGCTCTAAAGGTGAGCTCTAGCTAGCAAACCTCAACTAGCTCGCAAGTCTCAAATCGCGAGATCTAGCTCTCAACCCTCAGCTTTAAAGAAGAGCTCTAACATTCCTCTAACTGATATCAACTCACGATATTAGCTTGCAAACACCAACCTACAGAGCTCATTCACAAAAATTAGTTTGTAAAAGCCAACCTACAGTTTGCAGAAGCCAACTTGCAGAAGTCTAGATTGTCAATATATTTATTACTTGATGTAACAGGTTTACAATTCATTAAATTACATTTATAACCTTCTAGTCCTATAAATGGGGAGAAACAGATACGATGAAGGTCCTGGGAAGATAGTTACTATAACTCTGTCAAATTTTCAACAGAGAAATAAAAACTATTCGTGGACGTATGAATCCAAGTAAAGGATTTTAGACAAATCATGTTAAAAAACTTCAGCTGTCTTCTTCCTGCTCTTCCTCATCTTCTTTGGCCTATTACATTTGTTTGATTTTTGCATTTGTCTGTTGCTCATACAACCAAACTGTAGTTTGAGAGTTTCAAGAACTATTCTGATTGATTAAGATTTGAACTTATCAAATTTTACTATCAATAATTTTATAATGGACATTTTAGAGCTAGGTTAAGAGAATTTTTAAAAATGGCCTTTTAAATTTCTTCCATTTATAAATGCACGAACTTCTTTTAGATTATCATAATTATGACATGATTGACTTAGCTCTTGTAGACTTTATTGTTTGTACGTGGATCTTGATATTTTGTTTTCATGATAATTAACACAAACTCAACCGCTTCGGAAATCCCAAGCACTGCTGACAATAACTTCTAAAAAATCAATAAAGAAACCATTAAACTGATTGTCGGTTTGAGTCAAATCTTTCAATTCACTGAAATCTCATCCATCTGATTATTTAATAGTGTTTAAGCATTTTGACTTGACTGCTGACAATAAGACATTTTGGTGGAAAATGAAAGATAAAAAAAAAAATACACTTTACGTTACTAAAATTTTATTAACTGACGTATTATTATCTTAAAGTTTAAAAATTTATAAAATAATCTCTTAAATTTTATAAAAATTATAAATTACCTTACAAAATTTAGACAGAAATGATAATTTATTAGATTGTTAATTTTAACTTTAAACTAATATATATTAATATGGTTTACATATTTTATTGAAAAACCTATGTCCTCTGAATATATGAAGTATTAAATAAATATTAAATATTTTATTTCTTTATCAAAATATAAATTTTATGATCTAAATTTAAGCATATTTAAAATTAGTAAAACATGTGTTTTGCACCTTAAATGAAATTAGAATAAAATATTTACTAAAGATTGTGCAACACATGTTGGTTTTTAGAGCTAAAATCAATAATCAATTATTCATATTATTATTTTTACAAGGTAAATGTTAGAAAATTAATAAATAATCTAAATCTTAAAAGAAAAAGATTGTATTTTACTAATCTATATTCTATCATTAGTTAAATATCAATTATTATGTGAAATAGTTGAGTATTTAGTAAGATAATACAGAAAATAATAAAAATATATTTTTTATTTTCTAAAATGATAGATGAAAAGGAATAATTTTTTTTTATAAAATAACAGATAAAAAACTATGAAATAAGTGTATATAACTTTTTACTTTTGTCCAACCTTTATATGATAATTTAAAGATATAATTTATAAATAGTTCAAATTTAATGAAATACTCATCAAAATTTTAAAAATATAATATATGGGACAAATACATGAGTCACTGCATTCATCACAAACAAGCAAATGATAGTTTGTCACCCATGTGCATACGGATTTAATCAATTGTATGAAATCTATGAGATTTTCTTGCAAGTGGATATATCCAATGCTATCATAGGAAAATTTTATAGATAGGATTCCTCTTAAATACTTTCCCGTTATATCCTAATTTTTAAAAGTTTACATTCTTTTAGCAAAAAGTGATATCCTATAAACTGAGTTCATGCTCATTGAGCTTCAAATGTAACAGTCTTTTAATTCTTTTTATATTGACTCGAAGATCTAGAATATTATAAAAAAAATGACTTATCACTGTTATAATTAGACTAGTTTATACCCCCTAACTTTAATTAATCTTATTTGATAATTTTGTAATACAAATTTAAATTATAAATTATAATATATTCAAATATAAATAAATTATTATCATATTTTTACGTATTAAATGATTATATAATTTATATAATTATATTTGTGTTAATTGTAAAGGAATATTGTATTTTTTTTAATTTGATAAAATGGTTATATTAATATTTCAAATTAGTTAAATTTATCATTTAATTTTTTTCAAAATATATTCTTAATATATTAATACTCAAATAAATTTATTTATAAATTATTTTATTTAAAAATTTCAATTAACTACTTTATGTATTTAATTATTTAATTAATAAAAGTTCATACATTGTCATAATTAATATATTATCTTAAAAATATATATTTTAAAAATATTTTTTATGAATTTTTAAGAATATTTTAAATTAAAATTATGATAAGTACTAGGAAGCGATAAAAATTTTAAAAAGAGAAACTATAAAATATCAAATTTAGTATTTAATATTTAAAGATAATATAAAAATTTAAAGAGTGATAATTTTTAGATAGACATTATCTACTAAATCATAATTAGATATTATTAATTATGTGTTGATATATATTTTATTTCTATATAAATAAAATTATTTACTTATATACAAATTATTTAATACACACAAAAATAATTTAAATTAAAATTTATTAATGAATTTGAAATCAAATCAGATATAGATAATATTATTAAATATTTTATTGAAATAGATAATTTTTATAAATATTGAGAATATATAGCATTTGTTAAAATGATTTATAATTTAAAAATTAAAAATTATATATTTAAATTATTTAAATTTTAAATTATGCAACTTACTGATATATTAAAATATTTTTAATCTTTACTTTTTAATATTAAATATTTAAATACAACTAAATTAAAATGGACAAAATTGCATTAGTTAAATAAACAAATAATTTAAATATTAAAAATTAGAAAATAAAATATTATTAGGTAATTCAAAAAATTAAAAATTAAATTAATAATTTAATAATAGTATAATTAAAAAAATCAATAGATGATTCAAATAAATAATTTATTCTTAAAACATAAATGCAAAAGTAGTATCCATGATTTAAATTGGAATAAAAAAAGAAAAATAAAAAAAATTAAGAATTCTTCTCTTTTACCTCTCTTAATAAATGGAAAACACTCGTGATGTAATACATTTAGATAAGGATCGATGAGTCCTGGGACTTTTATAATAATAGAAAAATTAGATATTATTATAATAAAAAAATCAACTATGAAAACTTCATATTAGAGTCTCATATCTACAAAAAATTTATTATTGACGGGGTCCATACTAATAAATAAGGATTGGAATATATCAAAAACTTTCCATAGAATTATCAATTTGTGAAAATCATCAAATGACAATTACAAACATATATAAATTAATTTAATTGGTCGACGTAGAGAGGACCATCTTAAATTTTAATAACCTTGTTTTTGTTTCAAGTTTGAGCAGGAGATAAAATACATATTTTTTTTCTTTATTTCTCTATCTAATTTATCTACTATGTTCAACAAATATATATGTCCTCTTAAATTTAGTCCATAATAAAATACTAGTAGCATGATTGGATAGAATCCAAAAATGTTTGTGAATAATTTAAATTTCTTTTGAGTGAGAATAATATGATTTCAAATTTTAGATTACATATCAAAATTGAATAAACATATCAGTTATAAACTATTTCTTTGGTAAAGAATACACATAAGCCTTTTCTTATAATAATACTCATTAAACATTTATCAAAATTAAGGTAATCAGAGCAAAGATAAAGTTACTTTCCAATTAAACAAAAAACAAAAATTGCCTCCCAAAAAAAATGGGAAACAAAATAAATTAATTCCAAAAAGCATTAGAGGGCTAATTAGGTAAAAAAATAAGCATAATATTAAATTCCAAAGGATTTTTCAAATAAGAATTGAGTTAGATAGAAATCAAATAGGAAAAACTCTCATCCTAAATATTCTTTTCAATTCTAGATATTTTCTTTATAATTCTTAAAACACTTCCAAGATAAAATAAATGAGAGAGAGAGAGAGAGCGAGAGAGAGAATGCAAATTCATAGACAGAGAGTATATATAAACACACTCACTCACTCACTCAACCAATTCACAGAATTGACAAGGGACAACCTGGAAGTGAGCGTTAGGCTTTCATTTATCTTTCCATTTCAGATAAAACAAAGTTCCCAATTCTGAAGATGGTGCGTGCTTTAGACAATGCTGCTGCTCCTACTTCCTTGCCCTCTTCTAAGCCTTTCCCAACCAAATCTTTGATTGATCTTGAAAAGTGAGCCTCTTTATGTCCCTTTTTCCTCCTAAATGTTTCCAATTATTTTGGAAAATAATTTTAAAGTTTTCTGGTAATTAATGTCATTAATTTTTTTTTAAATTATTACGATAGATCAATTGTAACATACTAATAATTCTTTTTCTGATGATTTGATCATACAATAAAAGGGGTGATCCTATGGTGTTCGAGCCATTCTGGATTTCCATGAGCGAGAAATGTACAGTGGAGATCAAAGGACATGAATTTCTCAGCTATCTGAGTGATGCGAAGAATGCATGCTGGTTCATGTTGCCCGAGTTCCAAGATGCCATTAAGAGGCTGCACCGTTTGGTTGGTAATGCTGAGATTGACAATAAACACATCGTTGTAGGAACTGGTGCAACTCAGCTCTTCCAAGCTGCTCTCTTTGCTCTCTCTCCATCTGATAGCCCTAATCCCATTAACATCGTAGCTGCTTCTCCTTATTATTCCGTAAGTTCTCCTACTTTCTCCTTTGATGCAATTTTGGCTGTTGATTTTCATCCAATGTATTATACTTTTAAATTGCAATTCATAATTATAATTTTATTATCATATCAGTACTTGTATTTATATTTTTCTTGTAATTATTATGGTCGCGATCTATAATTTTATGATCATGTTGGTACCTGTATTAATTTTTACAATTGTAATTTATTACATTTTTTATAATTTTATTGTAATTATTATGATCCCCGATTGCAACTGCATCTATTCCGCCTTCTGACTTGGGTTATCTTAATCATGCTTCTGGAGTTTTAATTTTTAATATCAATTAATTACTTATTATTTTCTCCTTATTTTGAATAAATTTATTTATTCTTTTTAATTTTTAATTTTAAAAAATCAAAAATATATTTATTTTTTTAATTTTATCCACATCATCTTAATAAATATTTAACTATCTTACACACAAATTGAATTTTAATATAGATGAATAAAATATAATTATTTTTCTTCTAAAATTAAGATTATTTATTAGTACATATAATTCTTATATACTTACCTTAAAAAGGACAAAATTAAAAAAAAAAAAAAATTGGACGAAGTTAGCTCTATTTATCCTAATTAATATGGTGATCACGTGTTTTGATGCGCCAACGTTTTGTAACACGGAGCTTCATCTACGGTCACACAAAAGCGGGCTGGAGTTAGGAGAATCACCAATCACAGTTTGCCACGTCACAAATCAGAAGTTGTGGTTGTCTATTTATTTTGCCTACTTGATATGCGGGGAAGATGCTGTCTGTGGAGTAATTGACATTGTCAATAGCTTTTGTCGTTTTAGGAGACCCCAAAGTCACAAATATGGAAACACGCAGCTAACACATCCACGTGGAAACCACGTGTACTTCTATGGTGTTAGGGTCTATTGGCAAACATCGTAACGTGGTCGTGTCTTTTCTTGCTAGTCAACCTTAGAATTTTGAACTTCATTCTTTCTCTAATATGTTTCCACTGGGGAGATTTGATTTGATTTGATTAAACCTCTCGCAATTGTGGATCCCGTTGGATTATATAATGTCATAAATTTTAATATCTTATAAAATAAATTTTATTCTCATAAAATATATTATTATATATGGATCTATTAATAAATATTTAAGAAGTATTTATTTATAAATTATATATGTCAGTAATCAATATTTGATAATGCGTTTATTGTATTATTGAATATTATATATATGGATAGATTTTTAATTAATACTTTTGAAAATTTGATAATTAATGACATGAAATTTTTTATATTTACAACATTTTGTTTATGATTTTAAAAATTTACAATATCTTGTTATTGTATGGAATATGATATTATACATGTGTAAGAGTGTATGATTAGTGTTAGTTAATTTGTAAATGATGGTGTGAGTGCAGGAGTACCAAGATGAGGCAAGTGCTGTGCGTTCAGGGCTGTTCAAATGGGCTGGTGATGCTCATTTGTTTGATAAAAATGAGCCTTACATTGAAGTTGTGACATCTCCAAACAACCCTGATGGCACTATGAGGGAACCTGTGGTTCGCTCTAATGCTGAAGGAAAATTGATTCATGATTATGCATATTATTGGCCTCACTACACACCCATTACTTACAAGGCTGACCATGATATTATGATTTTCACTTTCTCTAAATGTACTGGTCATGCTGGTTCTCGCATTGGGTAAGATACCAAATAGATCTATTTTGGTATTTATATCTTTCTATCATTTTTATTTATTGTTTAATATAAATATATAAAGACTATTTGCTCCTTTAATGTTGAAGTTGTTGAATATTTTTAGGAACCATCTCATCCAAGCATATGTATCTTGTTTTTGTTTTGGTGTTAAGGTGGGCTATTGTTAAGGATGAAACAGTTGCTAGGAAGATGACCAGATTCATTCAGATGAGCTCCATCGGTGTATCGAAGGACTCCCAGTTTCGAGTTGCAAAGATCGTGGGAGTGATATGTGATGCCTATCAAGACATTGGAACTCCAGAATCCGAGCTGTTCTTTGAATACGGCAAACGCCTCATGAAGAACAGGTGGGAGAAACTCAAGGAAGCTATCAAACAAAGTGATCTTTTCAGTGTCCCAAAGTACCCAAAAGCATACTGCAACTTCACTCACGACTTCTCCCAATCATATCCTGGTATATTTTCCACTAATCGTAATCTATATCTATCTATCTTACTTTTGGGAAAAGATTTTTTTTTTTTTTTTACTCCAGAGAATATAAGTAAATATATAAGAATGTAGGTTTCACATTAACGCGTGTTACATAAGAAATTTCTCTTATTTAAGAGTAAGATACAATTTCTTCCATTTTTTGAACTCTCTTTTCAACATGAAGTATGATTCTGATATATTTATAATTTTCACTGCTACAGCTTTCGCTTGGCTGCATTGCAAGGAAGGCAAAGAAGATTGTGAGAGCCAATTGTCCAAACTGAGGATAGTGGGGAGAGATGGTAAGCGATTTGGAGATGAACTCAAGTATTACGCAAGGGTTAGCATGCTGAGCAGGGATGATGTGTTCGACGAATTCATATTGCGCCTGTCAAACATCAACGCAAATTAGTTATTTCGAATAAGGCTTCCTGCAAGAGTTCATATTTGTGAGAGGGAGTGGAACCCACTGTCTCAATGTAAAAATAATAACTAAAAAAAAATGGGTTGTAAGATGGAGGAATAAAGTTGGGACAGTAGAGGTGTAAACTTAAGAAATAAATTACAAGATCAGATAATTTAGGGATGAACCCATGCATCCTTTATAGTCAACTAGATGCCATTTTTAGTGACAATCTTTGATTTACTGGTTGAAGACACAAGGAGGATTGTGTTGTGGTTTTTTAGGTGATATATCTATAGCAGATGCTGTTTTTGTTAATAAAGATTTGCAGATTATTATAGTTGTTTTTTACTTCTATAAGGGATAGGATTTAGATGAATTATTAAGTTGATGAGTTCATCCCTTTGGGAGACCAACTTTACCACATAAGATATGGTTCATGTAGTGATTGGACGTTTATAATTGATCAGTGACATGAAAAAGAAAGGAAGATAGTGGATTGAAAACAAAACCTATGATATAGAAGTGTTTCGAGAAAGTCACAACATATAATTGATTAGCGACATGAAAAAGAAAGGAAGATAATGGATTGAAAACAAAACCTATAATATAGAAGTGTTTCGAGAAAGTCGCTACAAGCAACATCACACTCTCCTAGTGTTCTCAAAGGTTTGCTATTATATTTGATAACAAAGGTGAAGAGCATAACATATGTAGGTCCAATGAATGAATGATGCTGTAATCATTCTTGTTCTCAATATGGAGCAGTATAATCGCGTGCGTGCGCACACTCACTCTCTCCCTTCACTCAGAATGCAATAAGCTCGTTCTCTCTCTCCCTTCACAGTGCAACGAGCTCGTTCTTGGATGTTATACAGTAACATTGTTTTACTTGCACTTTGAGGAAGTAAGGTTTTCTTTGACATGCTATCATAAAATATAGAAGAAGGAAGAGAATTGGCCAATTCTTGGATATTTGGAAATGTTTCTACAACTTAGTTTCACTTAATTTTGTTTACATAATCAATTAATTTTGTTCACATAATCAACTGCACATGGTAGTTGAATGCGGCAAACTAAATGAACATAAGTGAAGCTATACTTTTCCTTCCACGGAAAAGATGACAAAACTTAGTTGCTGCTTTTATATGATTTGCTTCTTCACAAGTCATGCAAAACTTGATTCGTCCCGGATATCAATCTCTGAAATACAAAATCTGTGTTTTCTTACAAGTGTAAATCAAAATACAATTTTGAGCCATTGGGAAAGATGAACAGATTGTGAATACAAGGGGAAAAAACCAATACAGATTTGAGCACAAGAGCCTTCGAAAGTTTTAGCCTATATTAACCAATTTATAATTTTCAATTAAAGTGAACCTTCTAGACAATGAGTATCTTACAACCATCATGCACAGAGAGATGATAGACCAAGTAAATTCCACATAAAGCCAATCATATCATCTAAAATCAAATGATTTCTTGAGGCTCCGCCACTCATCCACCTTTTGAAATCGTTGAACAATGCACATGAAAAGTTATTTGGTGGATTTCAATTGCCAAACAAACACACAAGATCTCAAATAAGCCTCAGTTCATACTCTCCAGCCATTGTAATGTATCTCACCCATGGAAGAGCTTGATACCCACTTTTCTCAATAATCTTCAAATATCTTACCTGCAAAACCATGACATTAATTCGGTAATTACCATCTTCATCAAATTCATCAACTCTTAATTTATAACACCTCAAAATATGTGATGAACCTAACATTGATTATTCTCTACACAGATATTGAAACATCAGTTGTCTGTGGATGTCATTTAGAATTCCAAATGGCCTGGTCCCATGCAATGCAAAATAGTTCTTATAAATTCCATTCAAACAAACTACTCAAATAAAACCGTTAATCATAGGAAATTGTATAGCTGACCTCTTTATGATGTCAACTTTTTTCTCCTCAAGGTGATCCTTTTCTTATAAAATATTAGTATTATAAGAACTGTGAGTGGATTTTTGACAACCAACCAAACTTTGAGGACATATTCTAACCTCAAGAAATTCATCTAGTTTGCTACTTCACAACCCAAATCCATTGAAATGAAGAAAATGATTTTCAATACTCCACAGAAGTTCCAATCATACACTACAATAGGAAAATTCCAAATGGAGAAGGAGGGAGGGGTGAAGAATATAGAAGTGTTCTAATTGACTAATTAGCAAGTACAAAATTCAAGGATTGATGAAATCTCAGAATTAAAATCAATAAAAAAGATACACAGATAGGCATGAACGGATGGGGAACATCATATCCAATACTAAAAGAAGGGTGACACTATCTAAAATATAATAAACAATCTATTTTGCAATACCTGTATGCCAGAAACAGTAAAATATGGTATCTCAAATTTTACACGTATAGGAGCTTTTCTCTCAGGAGTTGGTTCTTCAGCTGTTATACTGGGAAGACGAAACTCGGCCCTCAACATATACTCCTAAAAATTATCATTTAAAAATCAAACCATTAATGGACAATCAAATTGAGGTATATCAATCTGGGCGTTAATCATTAATCAGGGTGCAATGCCACATCCTAGTGAACTCATACCTTGCCTCCAGGGAAAGATCTAATTTTCCAGATTAATGCATCCTTTTCAGGTGCATATGATGCAGATCCCATTGAACTTCGAACATTTGGATTGGTTGCATCAGCAGGCACAGGCAACTCAACTTCAACGTTTGTGGCAGTGCTGTGTAATTAATTCTATTGAGTAGTTGGGAGAATAAAAAATATAGGCTAGTTTAAAAGGACAAAAATTCGGAGCAAAGAAATCGTAACACATAATTTGAAGGGAAGCAACTCTCCCAGTCTCATCATCTACCAAGAAGGGAAAAAAGAGAAGAAACCCAAATAATGAAGGTGCAAATTATAGTACCTACGTTCCTTGAATTGACTCCTAGCTTTTACCATAATCTCAATCCGACTTTTGGAATGCCTTTCAACTTGTGCTTCCACCCAAATTAAAGGCTTTACCTGAAGGAACAGATAGTAAAATCAGCAATGAGGCCTAAAAAATATTTACTTCTTTCTTGGCTACCCCTCCTCCCCCTCTCTATCCATCAACCCTCATACAGTAAGGAACATATTCTGTCTCTAGAGAAGAAAATGGACCTGTGTACTGAGCCTATATGTCATTAAATCAAATGCTCCATCAGGTGGTATGAAGGAAATTGTTCGATCGTTTTCAAATCGAGCCAAACGCACACACCTTCATCAAATGTTGGCAAAAATTTGAGAGTAAGCACTAAGAATAAAGAGGCAAACTTATTCAAAGTATATTAAAATTTCCACCCTATATTGGTCAAATGTGGATCAATTTATATAGACAAGAGCATCAATAATACATACTGATGAAATTTGATATCTTCCAAATCAATTGCCTTTCCCTTGGTTGCTCTACCTTGTGCCTCTAGTAATACTCTATCATTTAGGCCAAGTTTACACTCAGGCATACCACTGCATTGAATAAGCCAAAATGACATTAAGATTTGAGATATATACTATGTAGCACTGAAGTTCATTAATTGACGGACACTTCACAAAGAACTTATAAGATTCTGAATTACTCTCAACTATAAATGATGGGTGCAATACGAGTCCAAAATCAAACCCATTTGCAATATATATGACAGGTGGACACTGGGCATACACGTTTATTAGACCAAATATTGAAGAAAGCATCAGACTAGTGAATGAATGTAGCACTTCTTGAGCATAATTAAGCAATACACAGAAAACAGCATGCTCTGATTTGATGGCTATAAAAAACCTGAAGGAAGGTTAAAAACAAACCTCAAATATGTTCTCATCTTCAGAGCCCCAACAACATCGGACCTAATTATTTGCCCATTGCTATTGACAAGTATATTAACACTCTCCACAACATCCAAGAAAACCTGAACATGGAAAAGAAATATAAGTTAGGGGCTCAAACCCTCAAATTACAAATCAAAATGACACGGATATTTTGCTTTTCTAACAGCCACCTCATTTTTCTTGTAACTTATCCCTTCACTTCGCCAAGACACTGCATTTGTTACAGCCATGGGAGGCCTCTGTGTAACTTCCATTCTATAGGCATCAGTTTTGATAAATTCACTGAGAATTTTTGCTTCTGTATACTGAGGGTAACCAAAGTCCATAATTTCATCAAGCAGTTCATACTGACAAGGACACAGAAAATTAATATAGTTACTCAACTACTTTTGTAAAAATAATAAACCTAACTGAGTTCATCGAACTAGTAAAGAATTCAAATTGAAGACCAATCAGCAGCTTACCACAACAACAAAGTTATCCCTAAGGGATTCCTCTTCCAATTCTTCAAAATAATGCTTAAACACCTGCCTCATACATAAATGACTTCAATCACCTTAATATATGAACTTATATAAAGTTCGACACATTTGTAATGCAAAAGGTAACCATAATCACCAATAATGCTTACATCAACTATCCGATGTAGAAAAAAAAGAAGGCTAGCAGCATTGCAATTTTGTCTGGTTGCTATCATGAGATAAACATTGCTATGCTGTATAAACATGTAAGTCACACCATTATCGTACACAACTGGATCTTGAGACTGCGGGTCACCCTGGAACATTTCAAAATACATCAGAAAACCGCACTCTGCCCTTCCTCCCAACACAACAATCTAAAAGCTAGAAAACACCCAATTCCGCCTCTAGTAACTCAAATTCATCTGAGCTATTATAGAGTTATACACACAGATTATAAAGGGTAATTGCAAAGGCAGCAGAACTGAAATTCATATCTTTATTTAAAAAACTCTGCTGAGCTGAATTGAGTCGTGCAATATACAACATATATCACTAAACTGCTAATATCATTCCCTCAGATTTCTCGGCAACCAAAACTTTAACTTAAGCCCCGAAAATAACAATACTATGGATGTAACGGGAAAAAGAAGTGAACCTCTTTCTCAATGAGCTTAGTGAAGAAGCGTTCGGCTTCAACGGCGGAGACATCGCCACGATAATCCCGCCAAATGAGAACGCGGCCTTTGATGTCGAGAAGGAAGAGAGCAGAGGCTGCCCCTGCCATTCGAGCTTGATTTGAATGGATGGGATCGGATCGGATATCGATCAGATCAGATCAGCGTTGTAGAGATGATGATGGTATCGGAGAAGAAGTAGATCTAGATAGGAAAAATCTTCAACGCCCATCTAGCCTCTGAATCATCGTTGAACCATTTTGAAGCTATGTATGGGTTTCTGCAATCGTGGGGCGAGAAGAACTTGTTCTATATGTGTCAATGGTGGAGCCGAAGACGTTTGTTCGTGGAATGGAAACGTTGGGTAGAAAGTGGAAGCCACCAGCGCAGTGCGATTCAACGACGCCGTAGTCTAATATGAAAAAACACCTCCAGGAAAAATAACGAAACAAATGAAGCAAAACGACTTGCAGTTCATTGGATTTTGGGCATCTTGTTAATGGCAAAAAAAAGAAAATACTTTTACTCAAAATTTAATTTTATTCTTTGGTTAGAAATGGAATATAGAAAATATGATATGATTTAGCATGTCTATATCTATAATGAAATAAAATAAGAGCAAGAATTGTAACCAAATATTAATAAGAGTAGAAGAAACATTAAAAAGTAATTTTCTATATTTAGTCCCCTTAAAATTTGTAAATATTTAAACAAATCTTTTATTATTTATACCCTTTTTTTTTCTAAATCTGCCATTGACAACTGAGATGATTTTTTTGAACAAAAATTCCAAGCTGTTTCATAGCTTATTCACCTTTTGAAGCTCAATTTGTTAACATTTATTATGTGAAATTGTTATTTTTTTAATTTATATATATTAATATGATAAAAGATGAGTCAATTTTTTATAGCAAAAATGATAAATCACTTAATATTTTATAAAATATTTAGACTTTAAATATAAATTATTTATTTAAAATTTTCTCTGAATTTATTTTAAACGACTAATTATATAGTTTTCTCACAAATATAAGTGATATATTTCATTTATTTAAAATCAGTGATAGAATTATAAGAATGGAAATTTGACAAATAACTGTCTTCTTCACGTATAATTTTTGTGAGTACAAAACATAAGCAAGGACTTATGTCCTACACCCAATCAAATTGACTGAATTTATATGTGTGTTCCCATTACTTTCAAGGATGCTCAAAATTAGGATTGTGAAAGAACTAAACTTAATCCAACTTCAAGTTTGTTAGTTTATTAATCGAACTAGCTCAAACAAGTCTGAGTTCGTTTGTTCAATTCATTTAGTTAAAATATAATCTCTAAAAAATTGAATGATATTCAAATAAATATGATTATACATAAATAAATCATAAAAAAAATTACATAAAAGATATTTATACAATTTGAACTAATATCATGAGTTAAAAATTACATATGTAGTATTAAATATGTAAAAATAATATTACAATATCTTTTTTAATTATTTTCTTTTGAAAAAGATATTTGAATAATTCGAATTTTAAGATTTTCAAGTTTGTTTATTAATTGAACTTATCTTTACCTACAAGTTTGTTTATTTATTAACATGCAACTAAGCCCCTATGCAAGTCCAACTTAAATAGCTAGCTACTGTAAAACATTACACCTGACTAAATACAGCAGGCTAATATATTTACATACCAAAGCTTAGTTTCAAGTGAGTTTAGCCATTACAATCAAAAGTCTTTGTATTCCGTTAGTCCCCTAAAGATGCATCCCACTCCACTGAGTACATTACAACCTGCGACAATGCTCCAACGATGTCCCTCATTTTAGGTCTGTGGACTGGATCTTCATGCAAGCACCATTCTGACATTTCTGCCATCTGCAACATTAATTTAGTTTGAGAGGCAAGCACTTGTATATCTAACTTATGACAATAATTATGCCAAGAATCTCACTCTGCAGCTAAAAATGATTCATTTTGCATTCCTATAAGCATATATTTAGATTGATGCTAAACTTGTAGACATGATCCAGGGGATAGCTACCTTGAAGATTTACATCTATGACATCTTCTAAAGCTGTCTCTGGTTCATCATCTTGAAATGCTTTACTAACCTGAATTTGGTTAGAGATTTCTTTTGCAAGTTAATTGTGAGACTGATGTATCAGAATAAATACATATCCGTGGGTGTTTAAAAATACATGCAGCTCTTAAGTTATACGACTTCACTCATTTAATTTCTCTCATAAATTATCATTGATCACTGCACATATGACAGAATCTGATTTTAAATTGACTCTATTTATTCACTGATTCCACTTATTCATATTTTGCTAGGCACACACAAGTAAAGTGAATCCATCATTTTCTTTGTTATACTATTTTCATAACAGGATAAAATGTTTGTCACCCTTGACTCAAATATTTCAACCCCTTTACCCAATTTTCTCAACATAGAATTTGACTTACAACTGCAATAAGAGATTTCATATTGCTGGCCTCTCTGCTGTCACGAAATAGTGCACGCTTCCCAGTTATTAGCTCTGCTAGAACCACTCCAAATGCAAACACATCAGTTTTTGGGTTCACCTGAAACTCCGTCACTGATCTTAAAGAACAAAAGTCAGGAATGTAAGAAACACACATAACTGAGGAAAGTAAGGTTTTTCTTGTCGATACATTAGCTTTTTCAGAATGACAGCAACAAAACTGAGTCTATTTATGATCATTGTACAGAACAAAAGCATAAAACCTACTCTGGTGGAAGATAGCCTGGTGTTCCAACTAGCCATGTGGCTATAAAATCTTGGTCATTTGTTCGTTCCAGCAGCTTTGCCAGTCCAAAATCTGTTACCTCTATATCAATGACAAGTTACATATGTGAACTATGAAGCACATAGAATTGGTGCAGTGTTACTTTGACTACATAGTTTTACAAAGAAATAAAATTACTCTGTCCTCAGCAGCAAGTTACTCGTGAAATCTTTTGCTAGAATAATTTGTTATCAGAAGAACCAATGATAGATTAAAACGATAAATAGTGCCCGAAGAGTATCTTGTTTTGTTTATATGTACATATTATTTTATGAGAACTAATATAAGGAGATGATCCAGGTTAAATGCCCTCATATTCAAATATTGATAAATTGTCCATTAACGTTTTTTACCCAAAAACAAATTGTCAAAAAAAAAAAAAAAAAAAAGAGGCTTTCCTGTCTGAGCTGAGTGTAAAAGGCTCCAGTGATGAGAACTTTGCTCTGAGTTTCTCATCAAGAAGAATATTCCTCGTTTATATATCAAGGTGCGCATATCGCACTTTTGCGTGATCATGTATGTATTCCAGACCTTTTGCAGCATCCAGTGCTATCTGAGCTCTAGCAGTCCAAGAAAGGGGCTGGTAACCTGTTCCAGTATTATACTTCAGATATTTTTTATTTTGACTAAAAATATTTGAGCCTTTTGGTACAATCAGGACTATAGTGCATGTGCATTCAAACTAGTTATTTAGATGTCTAATTAGCAATTTCAAATCAAAACTTAAGAGCATGTGCTTGTAAAAATTTTACTTAATTCTGTTAAATGCCTCTCATAGTTTTTATGCTGGTTCGCCTTTTCATTTCAATTTTCCCAAGGACTAATCATTCATACTTAATCAATATATGAGAATTTAATTACCAGAATGAAACATAAAGAACACTACAAAATCATTCCTTGACAGCTTAAATAAGCACATCTTGGATCCAACATACCTTTTAGTAATGGATCATGAAGATGAACACTAAGAGATCCATTTGGAACATACTCATACACCAAATAGAGGTGGTCTACTCCACTGGCATATCCCAATAGTTCAACCTGCAATAACGATTACAGTTATATTTATAAACTAAACATCATATCTTTCAAACTTTCAAATATCATTTCATCGGAGATACTACTTACAATGTTGATATGGTGGATATTACGTAAGATCTTGAGTTCTGCATAGAACCCTTTGGATTTATTAGACTTCATCTTCTTTATAGCAACCTCCTGAAAGTTATAGCAGTAGCTGTCATTCTTGGAATTTTTAGTTAGTAAATGAAACAGATATGCTAACATTATCAAGGAACATTAAAGAATATCTGGGAGGGATTTACCTACCTTCTCCCCTAATATTCCAAAATACACAATTCCAAATCCACCAACACCAATTCTCTGAGTTTCATCGAAGTTATTTGTGGCTTCCTTAATTTCCTCAAGACTAAATACTATTGGTTTTTCTGATTCAAACAGTGCTGTATCTGCATAAATTTACACCAAAAATATGCAATCCCCTTTCTGTGTCTCTCACTATGGAGAGACTTTCACTGAAAACTTCTATATTGTCAATTACAAGTGCATTTTTTGCATGATTATGGATATTACCTTCCCTTCCGTGTCTTCTATTGGCAAACAAACCTTTCGATGCAGCTTTTGGATCTTTGCTGGTGTCATTGGCTCTATTTCTTCTGTGAATGACAAGGATCATTGGGATGATTCGAAGTAATGCCACACCTGCTAAAATTCCAATGACTATTTTCCATTTGTGTCCCTTTGATGCCAGCAGGAGAAACCAAAATAAGAAATATTTACTTCTGCAGAGTAACTTCGAACACAATCAGAGTCTACACCTTAAGCATCATCTGAGTTTGATGCTGCACAATCTGGTCCATCTGTCTATAGAAGCCTTTCCTTAATTATATAAAACCATATAACCATTGAGATTGTTAATCTGAACATAGAAAATTGTGTGACTAGATTTTCTTAGAAAAGAATAACACTGCTGTTGATCAAAATTCAAAACTTGCTGTGTCAGCTCCTTCAAGGTGAATTTTTCAGTTGCGGATCACTCTGAACTAATTTCAAATTTCTACCCAACAGAAGCACGCAGTTATAATGATGATTTCTGAAGTTTAACGAACTTAACTTTCGGAAGAACATCCAATAGTGAATATCATATATAAAGCAAACCCTGCAGGTTCAGGCGCAAAACTCACTCACTTTTGTTGGGGGATGAAAGCATATTTAACTTCTGAGGAACAAACAACACCCAATCCACATCTATGAATGAAAGGTTTTGATCCAAAAGTGGATTCATTGTCTGCATGTCAGTCAGTGGAGCATTTAGCCTATTAGCAATCGATTCTGGTGTATCACTTGGCGGCACTGTATAAGTCACAACAATTTGAGATTCTTTCTCTGAACACCCACAAGGAAGATTTATTGTTAGAGTCTTGTTTGGCTTCAAAACATGTTTAACGGGCCAGGCTTGTCCACTGTAAATCTGGGTTGAAATATTGTCAAAAGTGTCATTGAGCTTCACTTTGTAAGTTGTATCATAGAAATATCCTTTGAGTTCATTGGTGCTTCTGCAAGAACAAGGCACTGCTACAAGGTAATCTTCTCTTTTGGTGCCATTTATACGCTTGATTTGAGAGGCATTAACAGAATAAAAAGAGGCAATTTCTTCTATCTTAAGATTGTGGCTTATGTGGTATAGTGAGGCATTGCTTGTGTTGATTGCAGAGCAATTAAAAGGAACCATAAGAGACGACTTAATGGAAACCTCAAAGGAAAAGCTTCTCACAAACAATGTTGCCAAAAGAGGGAGAAGAAAAGAACGGAGAAGACTGAGAGAAGCCATAGATTTGGTCATATGAAGGTTTTCTATGCTGATGAAGGGAATGATAGAAGAAGGACTGCAAAGAGAAAGACAGGAAGTTCCAAAGAGCACCTTTTGGCCTTGTCATGACTTGGTTGTAGTTTCTTTCACGAAACAGAAACCAAATTCGGATAGATTGATACAATTTGGTCATCCTATGGGAAAAACTATAAACGAGAATATTAAGACAATAATTAGTTCAAAAATAAGAAAAACAGATAGGATAACATGGTTAAAATTTATCTTGTTTAATATAGATAGCTTGACCAAATTATGATTTCTTGAACCTGCAAAATAAGAATAAAGCACCAGAAATTCAGG
>JANHAO010001689.1:0-31803 GCA_026873985.1 Saraca asoca
TGCTAACCTAGATACAACAATTCTTTTATCTCATAAAGACTATGATCAACCTCATAACCTAGAGATATACAAAGAATTCAATACACCTTCAACTAGTTGTAATCAACCTTATAACTAAAGAAGATGCAAAGGGAAGATCATATCTCTAATTTCTATGAACCTAGAAATTGTGAAATTAAAACCAAGAAATAAGGTAAGCAATACAATACCAAATTTGAGATGAATATCTCAAATATCTAACTGTGAAATTCTCTTCAATTTTGATTAAAAATCCTTGAATTCATCAAATATAGTGAGGTAGTGATGAATCTGATAAAGCTCTAATATCTCTGTGTTTTTCGCACTTGAAGAAATGTAGAAATATGAAAAACTGTTATGTTTGAAATAAGGTTAGGGGTATTTATAGTTGCAGTAATCGACTTTCAAAAAACTAACTAACTTTCTATCCTTGAATGGATTTGTGAATTAATTCATAACGGTTACCAACTAATGAATCGATTTGCTTATGAATATCATAACGAATGTTCATGATCGAATCGATTTATGAATCGAATCATAGTATATTATAAAAGGTCTTTGAATTGATTAGGGAATCGATTCAGGTAAAATTCCTAACCTTTAGTAAAAACATTCTTCAAAACTTTTCTTCATAAATCGATTGCTAAAGCGATTCAAGTATATTTTCACAAGTTCTTCATCATGAATCGATTCACACAGTGTAATGGTTTTTATAAAACTTGCACTTGTAAAAGATCATTTAAAAATATTGTTTGAAAAATATTTGATTTAAACTCACTTCAAGTGGTTTATTTCTACCTTAATATATCAGTTTTAATAAGCTTGCTTGAATCAAAATTGAATTGAATTCACTGTCAAAAGATCTTCGTAAAAATAAAATAATTCCTAAAACTAATTGTAGATTTTTTGAATCTTTTACACTTTGATCTTGCAGAACAAATAACAAACACTAAAATATTTGGTCAGATACAAATTGTTTTCAACATCAAAACCAAGGAAGTTAAGATATCAAAGCAATCACATTAGCAAAGCTAATAATTTCCTAATATGGCTAACATTGCTCTCTTATTCAGAAATGATTTTCATCATATGTGAACTTTAATTTTTCTAGATCTTTGTGCTAAAAAGGTAGTCACCATTAAACGCAAGGTTCACCTTAACCTTTTACATAGGCATTCTAATTGCCTCATTGTCTAAAATAACTAGCTTTGTTATTATATGACAGTGAAGATTTAAGGGACTGGGCTCTGATCTGAAAGGTCTAACCTATTCTTCTGTGTGATTTACCTATGCCTCCTATCAGTAATTTTAATCAGTCGTGTTGACCTCTTGATTTTAGCTTGTCTCAAGCCTGATGCCTTGAGTGCTTCTTATCTGTATTGAAATTTTAAATTTTGAAGTTAACTTATGTGTGACTTACCTATACCTCTTATTTTAATTTTAATCAGTTGTGTTCACCTCTTGATTTTCTTCTTTGTGTAATTCAGTTTGGCTATCATTCTCTTTTTATAATAGGTGCTTGGCCCTTGGAACGAAGCGCATGGCTAAATTGAATGCAATTGTTCGGTCTTTGCCATCAGTTGAGACCTTGGGCTGCACTACTGTAATTTGCAGCGACAAAACTGGAACTTTGACAACTAATATGATGTCTGTTGCAAAGGTAATCTTTGCTAGTATCAGACATTTTAATTTTATTTTTTCTATTAATTGGATTTCAATGCTGCCATTTGTGTCAAAGGCTTATGCAGTGCACTCTGTCCTCTCCGTTTTCATTTTTTTCTTCTGAGTGGATTGTTTAGTTGTCATTGTACTTGCTAACAACTTAATTATTGATGTTTTAGGCAAGAATCATCTAAAATCAGCAAAACCACATTGCTAATTTTGGACCACTGTTTTTTCAAATTAAAAAATTTTAGAACCAAGCCATCTTCTTGGCACTAATAGAGGCCTTTTATAGTTAAAAATGAAAAATAGAGTATGCTTCTGGCTTTTGAAATGAAGTATCTCTCATACCTGCCATGCTTTGTAATTATGATCATTCTCTAGAACCTTTTTCCTCCTTTTGAACTAGAATGTCTTTTTGGCTGCTTCAAAAATGAATCTCTGTCATACCTCATTCATCTGTTAATTCACAGGTATGTGTGGTTCAATCCGCAAAACATAATCCTCTAGTCACTGAATACAGTGTTAGTGGAACAACATATGCACCTGAAGGTGTAGTCTTTGATAGTACAGGGATGCAGGTATATTTTTTTATTTCCCATACCTTTACATCCATGCGATCCCAAAGCATGCCTCTCACTTGTTGTAGCTAACTAATTAAGTAATACAAGGAGAGGAAGTGATCAGTACATGAAGTGGCCCCCAAAGTCTTTTCCCAAACCATGTTCATGCATTTGAATATATTTTAAAGGCCTAATATGACTTTTTCCACCACCACCCCCTTTCTTCATGGTAGGCAATGCTACTGTATTTTGTTACTGTTTAATTCTTTGTGAACCTTAAAGGGCCAGGAATGGTTTTATTATAATCTAACACGTCCCCTCATACAATAGCCCTTTGGGCTTGAAGCATGTACATATCACAGGCCCACTGTATGCTAATATTTAGAGTGGAGGCGGTAAGAATCAAACACTTGACCTTTTGGTCTAAGAGGCTCTAATACCATATCAAGTGTCCAAGTCCCTAAAAGCTTAAGCTGTTGGGAGAAGGCCTAGGAATGGTTTTATTATAACTCTAACAAAAACTAACCGAGCTTTTCATAAAACAAATCTTTGATACCTGGGATGAAGGGGGTAACTCCATGCATATACCCTGATGCTCTATTTAAAAGAACAGAAGCTTGGATGGTTTATGTTACGTCATTTTATTTTTATTTTTATTATTTTTTTACAAATAAGAAATTTTTATAAATATAAAAGAGAATATGTTTATGTTGTTTCATACAAATTTGGCATTGTATTAACATGGCTTTGTGCGCCTGCATAACATATCTCTGTATTGCAGCTTGAATTTCCTGCTCAGTTGCCATGCCTTCTCCACATAGCAATGTGTTCTGCCCTCTGTAATGATTCTATTCTACAGTATAATCCCGATAAAGGGATGTATGAGAAAATTGGTGAGTCAACTGAAGTGGCACTTCGTGTCCTAGCAGAAAAGGTTTGTAATGTACCTGATTTTTATGGCATTTAACCTCCTTTTATATGTTAATTGTACTTGATCTTTGATTAGGGCTCAAATTTATATCCCCTTGGTCGTCTCTTTTTGTTAGGTTGGTATACCTGGCTTTGACTCTATGCCTTCGGCCTTGAATATGTTGAGCAAACTTGAACGGGCTTCATTTTGTAACCATTATTGGGAGGAACAGTTTAGAAAGGTTCAGCAAGTTGTTTCTTTTCTCATCTTTCATTTAACATCTGACTGTACTCATATTTTCTGGGAATTATGGACCTTATAAAATTAACTGCATAATCTAACATATGCATTGGCACCTAGTGGTCGATATTTACTTTCATGCTTTGGAATGTGATGCTTTGCAGATGGATGTTCTAGAATTTTCTCGGGATCGCAAAATGATGAGTGTCCTTTGCAGCCGAAACCAGGTCCATGTATTGTTCTCGAAGGGTGCTCCAGAGAGTATCATGTCTAGATGTACAACCATCCTGTGCAATGATGATGGTTCCATTGTGCCACTTACTGCTGATATTCGAGCAGAGCTGGAGTCGAGGTTCAACAGGTTGGATATTTATCATTTATCTGAATATCCATGCTCTGTATTTTTTCATAATTTCTTTATTCCTTTTTATACTTCTTAGAGTTGTTAATATAGCCATTTGAGTCCTTTTATTTTACCTCAAGCATTCAGATTGAATTGGGTTTTTTTTTTTTTTCTTCAAGTAGATGAGAGAGGGAAGAAAACAAATAAGCCATTTGCTTGTGAACTTGGCATGAAAGTATGAGCAGCAGTAGAGAAGTGCCAAGTGGATCCCATATTATTAAAGAAATGAGCACTGTCTCAAGAACTAGGCCTTGAAAGATTATAGAAAAGAAATTATACTTGCTTGAATGAAGAGAATTGTGATTAAGTGGTAGGACAGTCATTGCTGCAACCTATCTCTGTCTCCAATTAGGAGAATTGTTGACAAAAGCAGCCTGCTCGAGAGCTATTATACTCCCTGCCCTCTACTTGCTTACTAGTATAGTGTGAGTGTGTGTACTGGTCACACTGAACATAATGAAATACATTGTCTCCTCCTTACTCCTTAGGTTCATCAGAAGTCAATCCCATTTTTTAACTTGCTCCCATATTGAAAATGGAGCTTAATTATTGTCAGTCTATCTGTTATAGGTTTAAAATTTGACCCTAACCCAGCCATTGTCATCAACATCAAGAACAACTTCATATCATGGATTTTATCTCGAGACTCCTATTGGTTGGCAGTGTTTTGTTTTATTAAGTCTCGTTGTGATGACTCCTTTTTGTTTTGTGAACATGCATTTTGTTGGTCAGTTTTGCAGGAAAACAAACATTGAGATGCTTAACTTTAGCCCTGAAATGGATGCCTTCTGGTCAACAGACTCTCTCCTTCAACGATGAGAACGATCTTACATTTATTGGGTTGGTATGCTTTCTTTTCAATGTAGAATGTAAATTCCAATAGTGATACCATACATCAGTGTGGTCTTAATGCTTAATATTGTAGTTTTTTTTGTGCTGAATGGTTATACTGTGTCATTTAGAGAACTGCCTGCACTTTCTACTTGCTGTCTCTTATCTCTAGGAAATATTTAATTGGAGAAAGCTTTATGATTTTGCACTCAAAAGTTTAAACTTCTGTGAGGATAATGTAAACTCAGAAAGGCATTATGTGCATTATACCCCTTGTTTGTTTTGTCATGTAAATAAAGAATATGCTGATACTATATATTTAGTTATTTACATTTTGTCATCTTCTGATTCTTCTCCACATCCTGGAAGAATATCTTGAATGATTGGAATCTGTAGGGATTATTCACTATTAACTCAATGATCGTCTATTTTCATAAATCTGTTTAGAATAATACAGTGATGGTAGAACCTCACAGTAAATCACTTTGAAACAGTTCATTTCATGATAAATTTCAGCTCGAGGTTCCAACATCATGCTTTAGTTTCTTAAGCTTTCTATCAATAAATGAATAAAAAAGCATTGGACTTTAGATGTTCACTGTATCTTATTTCATGTTTTCTACTGGTTGACCAATGAAATGGAACTTTGTAACCTTTTCACTCCAATAAATAAAATTTTAAACTATTTTTATCAAGATAATAATAAATTTTAAATGTATTTGACCTAAATTTTGTCAAAAATAGTTATGCAAATTAGCAAAATTTTATAAGAAATAGTTATGCAAATTGGCAACAGATTTATAATGTTTGATACGTATTGTCAAGAACTTTACTTATTCAGATCTGGTGGTCTGACTTTTAAAAATATCATAGGATTGTTGGAAATGGAAAACTGAACAGTAACTTTGAATAAAACAAGAAGTAGATTGTTTTTGTCATTTTCTGTGAAAGGGAATTAGGTATTCTTTCCATATTTTGCTTTTGTTCTCATTTTCAAAACTATATATCTTTCTTCCTGTAATATCTTGTTGCGTTGGTTGCTTTTTTTTCCTTTGCATAGGTTGGCATGCTTGATCCACCGAGAGAGGAAGTAAGAAATGCCATGCTTTCATGCATGACTGCTGGCATACGTGTTATAGTTGTCACCGGGGATAACAGGGTACTCTAGTGTGCTTTTATTTTTATTTTCCTCCCTGTTGACCTTCCATATATGATTTTCTCTAACATCGAATGAGCTTCAATACCAGTCCACTGCTGAGTCACTTTGCCTCAAAATAGGTGCTTTTGACAACTTGATAGATTTCTCTGACCGTTCATACACTGCTTCTGAGTTTGAAGAACTTCCACCTTTGCAGCAAACTATAGCATTGCAACGCATGGCACTTTTTACCAGGTAAGTTGGCTCATATCTATGCTTAAATATTTGACTTTTACCAAAAGGTCATGATTGCATGAAGAAAAGCATGCTTGTTATTTCTTGATTAAGAATTCGTACTGAAAGCTGCTGTCTTTATTGTTTGTTAGGGTTGAGCCTTCCCATAAAAGGATGCTGGTTGAGGCATTACAGCACCAGAATGAAGTGGTAGGATTGCTTCTGTGATTCAAACAATGTCTTATGTCTAATGCCTACCATTTGTTTCATTGGGTTTTTTTACATGTAAAAATTTTGTTTTGCTTGTCATCAGTATCTTTCTTCTTCACTAATTTGAATATTGAGTTGCTGTGGTAGAAGTGGTCTCTCAGGACAGGACTATTTTGTTGGCTCCACTCTGCCTACACTCTTGCCCTTGGTAGGGGGTCATCTGCCATCCCCTCCAAAAAAAAATTACATACACAATTTGTTGCAGCTTCATAATCAAGTCATTCACTTGAGATACAATCATTTGCTTTGTTTTTCCTTGAAAGTTTTAGGCACTCATGATGCTAATATATTAGGTTGCAATGACTGGTGATGGTGTCAATGATGCACCTGCATTGAAGAAAGCAGATATAGGAATTGCTATGGGTTCAGGGACAGCTGTTGCAAAGGTATTATCATTTGCCTTCTCTTTCCCCTTTGACATATCAAGGACTTGTAGCATTCTGACTTTAAAGCAATTAATGACTTAGTGCCACACCACTATGACCTAAGTTTCTGTAAAATCATGTCTCTCTAACTAATCTGTGTCATTTTGTAGCTTAAGTAATGTTTGTAAACAGCTGTGCATCAATGTGAGAAATTTATTTTTTATTATTTTTATTATTATTATTTTCTGTCCTTGTTTTCAGAGTGCCTCAGACATGGTTCTGGCTGATGACAACTTTGCTTCAATTGTTGCGGTACACCAGCATTATTCCATTTTTCTTCTTTCGTTTTTTATGAAGAACTTCCATATCCAGCTTTGTGATTTCATTAAATTCTATGTAGGCTGTAGCAGAGGGAAGGGCCATATACAATAACACAAAGCAGTTTATTAGATACATGATCTCTTCAAATATTGGTGAAGTTGTCTGTATCTTTGTGGCAGCTGTGCTTGGAATACCTGATACACTAGCGCCAGTGAGTGTATAACATGTGCTTATTGGTATCTTATTTAGCCAAGTGATGTAATTGAAAGAAGTAAAAAGGAGATCAAAAAGGATTTCCAGCCTTTTTAGTATATAATCTTGTAAGTTATAATATCAGTTATTATTATGATGCTTGTTAAGATGTGCTTCTGACCTTTGTACATTCTAGATTTGGAGCTTTTGACTTTTATATCTGGTAGTTGGTAATTGATGTGTGATCATGTGAAGATTATAGACTGTCACTCTTTCTTTCATTGAAAATAATTGCAGAGTTTTTATTTTATTTTTCTAACCTAGAAAAGGAGGTAATTGCACAAAATGTGAATCTCATTGTTGTTCTACTGAAGAGTAAATCTCAAATTATATCCCCCCCTAACTTGTACAGGTCCAGCTGCTTTGGGTCAATTTGGTTACTGATGGATTGCCTGCTACAGCTATTGGCTTCAACAAGCCAGATTCTGATGTTATGAGGGCTAAACCTCGTAAGGTACTGTACTAGCAGTTGATTAGTCTGATCATATTTGATTCACTGTTTGAAGTCATATGTTGGTTGACATATATTGGTGGAGCAGCTTTCCTTGGGTTTTGTAAATATGTCCTTTTTTATAATACTTTTTATTTATAGTTTGACTTTTGATTATTGTCAATCAAAGAGATCATGTTCTTAAGGGGCTTTTTGTTAGGTTAAATTAAGCTTTTTGTCCTTATAATTTGCTTCAATTCGCAATTTCGTCCTTACAGTTTTTTCCTTATAATTAGATCCCTAGAGTTTAATTTCATTTGTAATTAACTCTCTACCACAATTAATTTAAAAATTTCTGTCTATAATTATCCAATATGATAAAAAATTGTTGATTTATGCAATTACATCATAACATATTAATGAAGAAAGTAGAACCCTAGTCGCAAAAAGTATTAAGAGAATCCAGAATCATAATTTTAATCATGTATATTTTCATTTCTAGTGGATTCATTCCATTGAATTTGTCTGAATATTTCCTTCATACTACAACGATTTATCAGTCCAATGAATAGCCCTTCGTTGTTATGTTATGATATAATTGTATAAATCCACAAATGTTAGGCATGTTGGATAATTGCAAATGAAAATCTCTAAGTTAATGTACGTAAAGAACTAATTACAAATGAAAGTAAACTCTAAGGATCTGATTACAGGGAAATAAAGTATAAGGGTTAAATTACAAATAGAAACAAACTATAGGGACCAAAATCTATTTTAATGTGTCTTTTTTTATAATGCTTTTTATTTATACTTCCACTTTTAACTATTGTCAATCAAAGAGATCATGATCTCAATGTGGTATTTTGTTATTAACATTGAAATGTTCTATAAAACTTCTTCAAATACTTTGGTCAAAAATGTGAATTTCTCAATATATTGTTTTTTATTTTTACTTCTCAAAGTATGTTGCAAATTTCTATATATATGTCATTTTTAATATATTGTGAATGTACAGGTGAATGAAGCAGTTGTTTCAGGATGGCTGTTCTTCCGTTATCTAGTGATTGGAGGTAACCAAAAGAGACGAAGAAATTTTAGTCTACCGTTAGTATGGTGACATTGTTCTGTTGTGCTTTTGTTCATTGTATCCTGCAAGCAATCATCACTAGCAGATAACTCTGCTTTTTTTTTTTTTTTTCCTTAATGAGAGTCTTATATCTCTCTTATTTATAAATTACATTCAATACAGCATAAATTCAGTAGGATACCTCAAATTAATTAATTTGAAACTTGCAAAAACAGCTTTAGTTTTGCTAAACTTTTATCAAGTCAGAAAGAAAGTCAGGGATTATATTAATAATTCAGTAGAAGATAATAATGATCAATCTATTTTTTCAAAGAAAGATTGTTGGATGTATGGTATTAAATGCTTTTCATCTTGCTTTAGTTGTCTGAATAGTTGTAAGAAACCTTCACCAAATTTTCTTCCCTTTAACTTCATTTATTTGTGGTTGGTGCAGCTTATGTTGGTTTAGCCACTGTTGCTGGTTTTGTTTGGTGGTTTGTTTACTCTGATAGCGGCCCAAAACTACCATATTCTGAACTGGTACAATGTTACATTCTTGTTTATCATGTGTGGCTTGGTGTTTACAACTGAGATGCTCAGAACATATAGAAAGCTAATCTAGCCTGAGCATTTTCCGTATGGGTGGGGTTCAATTGATACCTGTATAGATTAAAACTATTCTTATACCATTCCATAGCATTTTATAGAAATAATTATCATAAAATCCATAGCTGGATGTTAAATATATGTTTTGTAGGTCATGCACATAAATTTCTATTTAAATCTTAAATTATTTATCACCGCATCAATTAATTTGAAATAATTTTTTCAAAATAAGAAACTATCAAATCATTTAGTTATTATCCATATTTTCAAAAATTTTGCATGCTGGATTAACAGAATATCTACTTGTAATCCAACAGTTAGTTTATTATGAAAAAATTTATGGATTAGTGTAAGTGTTACAAGTCTTATACCTGTGTTCACTGATTCCCACCCTTTCCTTACACATAACATCTGAGGGAAATGCAAGTTAAAAACACTCTTGATGGAAGACTTTTCTATCATAGCAACTTAAAATGTTCAAATTCTCAGAAAATGAGAGGAAATGGTTCCTCTGGATTGAACTTAAATTGGATTTACTGCTTTCCGCATTAACAAGTACTAGCAGATGGATGAAAATTACTGGTTTACACACAATTATGTATATCAACGAAGAATATTCTACAGATTTAACATTGGCTTAGTGATTTTGATAATTTCCTCCTCTTTAATCCAACATAATCTTGCCATGAACAGTACATTTTTTTCCTCCCTTTCTGTAGATATTGTGGATTCTTTTACCCATAAATGTTGCCAAGCTTATTCTGGTAGTAAATGATTCTTTTCTTGTTCTCAAGTAATAAATTCAATTCAAGGATTCTAGTATGCCTTGTTTTTTTTTTTTCAGATGAACTTTGACACTTGCCCTACTAGGAAGACAACTTATCCATGCACTATATTTGATGATCGACATCCATCTACTGTATCGATGACTGTGCTTGTTGTTGTTGAGATGTTCAATGCTTTGAACAATCTTAGTGAGAATCAATCTCTTTTGTGAGTATTAATTTATGATTTCTCTTCATTTTCAATTTTTCACTCTTCCTGCATCAGTTAATGGAAGAAGATATGGTATTTTATTGGATACATATATTGACAGCATGTTTGGATTGACCCCAATACTCCTGCATTCAAAAGCAACTCAACTTTGAACATGATTTTGTAACCATGCTTTGGTTGGCTGCCTACTTATGTTTGAAGTATAACTTGAAACCGAAGAGCAACTATTGCTGTGACTGCACTTTCATAATGTAACAATTTTGATTTGTCTTGTTTCAGGGTAATCCCTCCGTGGACTAACTTATGGCTTGTTGCTTCAATAATTATAACTATGCTGCTTCATATACTAATTTTATATGTCCGCCCACTTTCAGTTCTTTTCTCTGTAAGTACATTCCTGTGGCACTGATCCAACTTTGTTCATGAAGTGATGACAACCTTGCTTTTGTATACTGTTCATGAGTAATTGTTACTAATTGCTTTTGTTTTTACTCCTGCAGGTGACACCATTATCGTGGGCTGACTGGATGGTCGTCCTTTATCTTTCATTACCTGTATGTAGTTTTTCTTCTTCATCCATTTAACTTAGTAGTCACTAATGGATTGCTTTACTTGTTAGATAATTATATGGCGGGACTATTTTATCCAAAAAAGAAAAATTATATGAAAGGACTAGATCAGCGTATATATCCATACATCAAAGAATTCTGATATTTTTTTAAGATCAACAGTCTTAATGGAAAATTTGAAACTTGTTTACCTCCTCCCCACCCCCTTTTTTTTTTTTTTGGTCTTGTATCTTAGACCTTCATTTTGTTTTCCAGGTTATAATCATTGATGAGGTGTTGAAGTTGTTCTCCAGAAATCCCATTGGTAATTTGTTTGTAATTTTTTTGATAAAACATTTGGGAATAAAATCCCATTGGTAATCTTCTTTTATCATTTGGTTTAGGTAGCTAGTGTTCAGCATATTAAATATTTGGATTGCTTGTGTCATTTTCACTTGGGATCTCCTTGTCATATATTTATAAAACATCTGGGAACAAAATCATCTGGTACTTTTTCAAGAATGCATTTTTTTTTTATCTGGAAATCAGTTTAAAGCATACATCATGGTGATTTGTACCAAATTCTGGGCTATATTGTGTTTTAAGTTATGTTAAGTAAAACATGGATGTGTAAGATATTTTAAAATGGCTGATGACTATACTTTTGTTTTAGGTCTGAGGTTCAGATTATGGTTCAGAAGACCTGATTTACTTCCAAAACGAGAATTGCGTGATAAGTAAGATGTGGAGGATTATGTGCACAAAATTTTCAATTGCTTACAATAAGTCAGATCTTTACTGCAGTATACTTGATCGAATTTATCTGCATGGCAGACAAGGAGTTCAAGAAGGTACCGGCATACTGTATAATATTGTTTTTGCTGCCATATCTATCAATCTCACCCTTAAACCTGATGTACAAGACAGAAAACAGTGGAGACAGGTCTATATACCTCTAATTATCTATTTTATTAACTTTTGGTAATTAACCAATTTTGCTAGTATCAATACCTTGTTACACATGCCACTCTGTCCTGTAGACTGTCGGATGGGGGGTATACTGTTATTTGTATTTCTTTGAACATGTTATATATCGATCCTTGTCAATGAAGAGGAGTTACGAGGAAAAGAGAAAAAGGGAAAAACCTGTAGCACAGAATCTATTATTATTTTGGCTACCTCCTGTTTTATCATTTTATATCTGCATTCTGCATCATCTAATTAAGATTACAAAAGTATTTACTTCCTTAAGTTGATGAATATTTTGAGAATATTGAGGTTTAAGATATAAAAGGCACAGCAGTGGATAAACAATTCTCTGTTAGTAGATATTTTATTTGCCCAAGACATTTATCTGAAGCTTAAATTCCGTTGACATTTTTCCATGGCTATCATGCATTCCAGGCAGCTCTGTGGTTCTCCCCTAGGGTTTTATTACTGCAGTAGTAGTTGAGCGCTGCATGGTAATAATGACAAGGACTTGCACCAATTTCTCAGATCAGTCGTTTTATCATTTAACAATTTATTCTACCCTTTAAAGGTCTCCCTATCAATAACCTCCTCTTTATCGTATTAGATTAGGTATGATGGGTGTTGTTAGTGATTAATCAATGGTATTT
Source organism: Saraca asoca (assembly GCA_026873985.1). NCBI lineage: Eukaryota > Viridiplantae > Streptophyta > Magnoliopsida > Fabales > Fabaceae > Saraca > Saraca asoca. The sequence goes on from JANHAO010001689.1 coordinate 12,473, forward strand.
GCAGCCTTAAACTTTCAGAAAACTTTATTCATAGTTTCATGTAAAAAGGGTTGGCATATTGTGGCAGTTGGGATTTGAACCTGTGGTAAAAGCTCTCAACTGTTGTAGTACAATATCCAGAAAGTAGAGCATATCTTGAATATATCCTATTAACTTGTTTACTTGGAATAGGCAGCTCAGTTTTTATCAAGAGGAAGAAATACAGATTTATTTTTGACTGGTCAGGTGACCTTGCCTCTCATTGAATGTTCAGCTTTGAAAGGTTGTGATTGTGTTCTTACAAAGGCTTATTAGATATCCACCTACTGAACATGGCAAGACATTCTTCAGGCATGTACTCGGGAGCTGTATGTCCTCCACCCTGAAATTAAATCCATCATGAACAGAAAGAGAGAACTAATTGTGATTAGCAATGTGGCTCACAAGTCATCAGTGCGTGAAGCCAATTCGTAGTAGAAAACAGACTTGCCTTCACTGTTGCAAATGTCATCCGATTAGAATATGTCCTTGTGTATCTAATCAGAAAAAGGAAGAAAAATATATTCGTAAGAATCATCTAGCTTTTTGATAAATTCAGCTGTTAATATCAAAATTTACATTTTAGAGCATACCCTGCAACTTGGCCATTGGAATACCATTGCCTCCAGTCATCTACGATGGAGTAGTTTAATGATCTTATCCAAGCTTGTGTCCCTAAGAAAGGAACTATCATGTCGAGATCGCCACTGATGAAAGTACCATTGTTCCACTTGGTCAGTCAACATGTTCAGGTTCAAGCATTAAACAAGGACGCATGCAGGGAAATTTGCTATGAAGTCATAAGGAGACACGGAAATCTTCACCTGTATATAAGTGAACGATAGCCCTTTTTACTGAGATTGACGTGATACTGAAAGCTGCTTGGGATCTCAGACTGAAAATTTAAACTAAAGTTACAGCGTTGCCATTGCACTTTACTTCCCTGCAGTACACGCAGCTTGGCTTTATGTTTAAGCTATTCTGCCAGCATCATATTTGAGATGATTAGATTCATGAGTCAACTATACCTTCCGAACATGCAGTGCCTTCCGGACATTTTCATTGTTTGCCCAATAGCTGCTGAGTAAATATCCGTAACTCTGCAACAAGGGAAAATATTAAAAAGAAATATATGGACACTACATTCTCAAGAGAAAAAGTCCCAAAGAAAAAAAAAATAGATGCACACATCCATCCCTCGTATAATCCTCACAATAAGAAAGGGAGGTTAGGCCTATGGCGCTATCCCTTCGCCTTATAGTGAGAGATGTGTGAAGAGCTAAATATGAAAATTTAGCATTACCTTTATTCTTTTCAAAACAAAACTCCCAATATATTAAGCAAACTTACCCGACAGGTTAAGGGTGGGACTGTAAGCTGCGAAGTGAGAAACGTCCATAGTGATCTCCAATAAGGCTTAGGTGAAGCGAATTCACATATGGGTTCCAGAATTTGGTTCGAAGAAAGACCTAGAATTAACTGAAGATCGACCCGTGGTTTGATGTAAAATATTTGATAGCAAAATCAGACAACCAAAACAAAACAAAGCAGAGACGTACCTGATAATAAGAAAAGATGTCTCTTTGACACAGCACATTTTTGGGGTCGATGTTTTGGTACTCTCCTTTGCAATTTTTTTTCAGAGACTAGTAACAGAGTGAGCAAAAATATTGATACTTTATTCAAACTCAATTTACAAGAATTTGTAACTCGTAATTGCTCACAATAATTAAACTACCTCATACAGTTCGTCAGAAATAAATCCATGTCCATGAGCATATGGAATTGCATAATTTCCTTCTGTTCTAGTTGTGAGAGCATTCCCTAAAAGGTATCCCTGAAGAAAATGACATGTCGTAATCAGTCCCCTTGATTAACAACATCCTGAGTAAAAAGAGGATAGAATTAAGATTGAACCTTGAGATTTATCCATGGTTCCACACCTTCTTCATTTCCTGCACGTAAATGAATTTGGAGAATAATTTGGACGACAAATGTACATCTTTACTAATCTAAGAGCTTTGTTTTTTTTTTTTTTTTTTACCATTTGAAATTTCTTCAACAATTACTGGGAGAGGAATGCCGGAGTATGAATCGCCACCTAAGTACACTTCATTTGAGAGAAACTCTGGATGATCAACCAGCCACTACAAATATACTTCACTTATTGACCGATAACACAGAGATTAAATCCAGAAAGATGATGATAGAGAAATAAATATACAAGTAAAGATACCTTCCTAAGGAATTGATGAGCATGGTGAATTAGGACCCAATCACTTTGCTGAATAGCAACTTTTGTTTTGGTGTAAGAGAAGCCCGTCTCAACTGGCAAGTCTACAAATATGATGCTACTTGCCTAACCAATTTATACTTCAATAATTAGCAACATGTTAACAAATTATAGACAAATATTAATTAACTGAAGAAAAAAACAAGTCCATGTCTGTTTACCTTTGTCCATGACACTGGCCTCAAAACCAAAGTAGGAACACTCCCATTGTATTCTTCGTTGTTAAATGCAAGTGGGCCTGCAACACCAACACATTAACTATCTTAATTTCAGCTCTTTACCTTGAGATGTTACTTATGTCAAAACCATTTTACTTTCAAATTTTATTTTCTCAATTTCTTTAATCTATATAAACATTTATATTTTTCATTTAAGTTATATTTAGTACCCATACAAACATTAGATGACATCAAATAAGATTTTAAACTTTTAAATTATCATTTTACTTAATAGAATACAAACTAAATGGATAAATTAACTTGATTAAAGGAAATTGAATATATCATGGATTAAATTGATAATAAAATTTAAATGGGGATTAAATTGAAAAAAAAACTTATATCTACAAGACCAAAACAGTATTTTAATCTTTTTTTTTTAAACATCTTTATGAAATTCCTGCACATTCATAATTTACTGACTCTGTTGGTGCTCATAAAAGGACCAAGGGATGACCAGGTTGAAAACAATGCAAGCTATTGAACATCAAAGGATGAAGATTCAGTGACACAGCGAATGTAAAGAAATTGCAGATACCAATTTCAAAGACAAGGCCTGAAAAGGCAGAGCAACCAGGACCGCCAGTTAGCCAAAGCAAGAGAGGGTCATCTCTAGGATTGTTCTCCGACTGAATAAAATAGTAGAATATTTGCACATCCTCTGCTTCATCCACTCCCACGTACCTGATTACCATACAAACAAAAGCATCATATCATATCATATGTCTGTGTATTTAATTTTTAGAGATTAGAAATGATAGTGTCAGTGTTTGTTGTTAGGGTGCTGACCCAGTTTCGAGTACAAAAGGAAGAGGTCCTTCGAACCCAGGAAGGAACTCTACTATGTGGCCACACGTCGCAAGTTGAGACCCAATCTGTAATACAAGAGCAAGCTCAAGCACAATCATCTTGTACAACCCTCCCATTTGTAGTGGAATCTTTCTTCGTTTTTCCCTTGTTAATGAAGCTCTCTTTTGAGCAATATCAAGAATGAATGAAGCAGCTATCCTCTGGCCACAGAAGAAAGAAAGTGTTCAGTTGGATAAGAAATTGTTGACTCAGACTGACTGACGGGATGGTGTGTCCAGAAATTGGTATATGCTATTCTCTTTATCATTTGTATATTGTGTCTGTATTCATTTACATGTTTAAAACGTATGATATATCATTTTCCATTCGGAACACCTTTTTTTTTTTTTTTTAATGTCTATCCCTTGTTTATGTCCTGTTGCCCGCCTGTAACTTCTAACTTTAAGCGCTGATTTCCAAAATGTTATTGTCGTAGAGAATGCGTGCGCTACTCTAAATGGTTCATGACTAAGGAAAATGGCCAAAGTTTTATGGCGTGCAATAACTGATTTCCGTATATTGACATAATGGTACCAGAATGTGAAAGTCACAGCTTGTTTCTAGTCTAGTTTTATTTCCTCACGAAAAAACCAGCCCATTTTGACTCTATGCCTTTAACGGTAGGGGTCATGAAAGACACTTTTATAATCGGTAAAAGTGAGAAGCTTTTAAATGTCAAAGACAATTGCAAAGTCTGTGAAATATGCCATAGAATTGGTTGAGAGACAATCATTCTTGAAGCCATATAAGGAGTTAATGCATGTTGAAGACTTCTTCATAAAATGAGATTGGATGGCGGAAAACTATATGAATGAGTTGAAAATGATGTCATATTCATTAGTGTGTGGATTGAGGATGACTCTATAAAAGAAGCTCAATTCATTTAGAAAATTAACACTAAGAAAACACAAATCAAAACAAGCAACAACAGGAGAAATAAAGAGTTTTTTTTTTTTTTTTTTTCACTATAGCTGATAAAATGTAACAAAAGCATAGTGTTCTAAATTAAGAGTATTGGAGTAATAAAATTGTAAGGATTAAATCACAAATTTTGGAAAGAGAATATTAAGTGTGAGAGAAATACAATATCTCTTGTACCAATTTTATCATATGGTAAATATTTTTTAGAATCTGTCTTGTAGTTTTTTCCTTTAAAATTAAAAAGGGTCTTTCTCGTTAAAAATTCTTAGTATCCATTAATTTTTTTTACTCTAATTTTTTTGCTATGCATGTCTACTTTGATCTCAATAAATAGTATCAAAGCAAGGTTGCACTGTTAAAATTATTTTGACAGGTTATACTACCTTTGGTCTGAGTAAGCAGTCCCATTTTTTTCCCTTCCCACTATTGGCTGGTTATATCGCCTGTGATTATTATAACTGCTCATTTTTGTTATATTTGATTATATGTACAGTAGATGACAGGTTTACTCACCAAGATGAAGTATTTCTAAAACCATAGTCAAGCTGAATGTAACAAATTATTCATTACGAAGAACCATGATGGAGGATCACATTTATTGTAAAGATTTATATGAACTAATAGACGGTGATGCAGCTAAGCTAGAGAAAATGTCAGAAAAAAATTGTAAGAAATTGAAAAAGAAAACAATGGTTGCCATAGGCCAGTGTGTAAATCTTTCAATTTACAGTCAAGTTTATAAAGAAAGTGATCCACACACTCTTTGGAAAAATCTTGAAAATATGCACTAGAAAAAGAATGCTCAAGGCAAAGTTTTCATAATGAGAAAACTCATGAATTTAAAACTGAAAGAAGGATAGTTAGTTACGAAGTATCTGAACGAGTTTGAAGGCTTGACAATATAATTATCATCTGTCAAACAAAGCATGGATGATGACATGCAAGCCATAATCCTTTTAGGATCCCTTCCAGAATCATGGAACCCTTTAGTAATATCATTAATAAACTCAAAACCTAATGGAAAAGTGACAATAAGCATGGTGAAGAATAGCTTGTTCAATGAAGAAACTCATTTGAAAGATATAGCTGCCAATGATACACAAGTCTTGTTATAAAAAATAAGAGCTGAAATCAAAACAAAGAACATAGTGGAAGATCCAAGTCTAGAGTAATAATGCTAATACATCAAGAGGGGGTGAATTAGTGTAAAAATAATTTCAAGACTTTTAAAATTTTCTTTTAATTTTTTCTAGAAAGAGCAAATTACTGTTCACAAAAAGCAAGTAAAATGTGTAGTTTGGAAATAGCAAGCAGTTTTGTAAATAGTAAATAAAAGAACATAAAAGTAAAGAGTAAAGCAGAAAAGATACAACTAGTATATAGAGGTTCAATAGTCCAAAAGGAATGCCTTTTAGGTTTACTCCTTTCTCTCAAGGTCAAATGAGTATTTAAGAGTTATCCACTAGCACTTTGTTTTTAGTCTTTTTACAACCTTTGTCACTTAATCTTTAAGGATTTAAGCAATCCCATGTCTTAACTTAAGGATTTTCTAACCTCACACTAAGATAATGATTCCTAACTCTCAAGGATTATACAAGTGTTTCCCTTACTCAATTCTAAGCTAATGAATCAAAATACATTCAAAGATAAATGGACTTTTTCTTTTCTTAAACTCTCTTAGAGAATAAATATGCATATGAAGAATAATTTTTCTCTCAAGAATAGCACAAAAAGATTAGAGAAAAAGCTTGAAGCTCAATATGCTTTATTGTTGTGGTGTGCTTTCTTGAAAAAGGAGAAGGCTTCTATTTATATGTGAAGTTAAGGAGCAAAGAGCAAAAGGTCTGGCAAGTTTCCAATTGTCATTGAGCTGTCATATGGCTAGCCATGACCTGTCATTTCACAAAGAGCAAAGGAAATAGTTATTGCTTGCTCTTTCTGATGAGTAATGGCTAATATAGCTATCATTTTGTAATACCAAATTGCATTCTGCATAAAATGTGCTAGTGCAATAGCAAATTAAAAAATGTACCTGTTAATATGACTATTATACAATCAAGTCACTATCACAATTTTGCAAAAAGCAACTTGCTTTTTTTGCCCAGTTTTTACCTTTTGTTGGGCAACAAGTTCTTCAAGCAATAAAACTAAGTTAAAACCTTTAAATTATTACAGTAGAACATATGTATATATATAACAATTATAGCACATAACAATATTTAACATAATTTTTCACAAAATTAAATCAAAAAAATAACCTAACAAGATAATCTACCAATGTAATTTATCTTATGCAACTAATTAAACAAGATCATCATTAAAACTTATAAATAATTAGAAATATTATACCATTAAAGGTTTTCTCAATCCCCCCTTTTTGATGATAACAACCTTGTATAAGAAAGACAAGTTAGAAGAAAAGACAAAGGACAAGATGCATTAAAGCTCAATGGTTTGAAATTTCTTCTTGTGTGGTTTTCCTTATTTTTAGCTTTGATGTCTTTCATGCTTATGCCTTGTGATGTATTTTTGCTCTCCAAACTTGTATTTTCATTTTTTTTACCCCTTTGGCATTATCAAAAGACTTGAAAGGATTAATTATCATTAAAAGAAACAAGTATATTTAGTGAAGTAGCATTAAAGACCATGAGGAGACTTAAATACAAGCATACCTAACAATTTCAAGGGATATGGCATTAAGTTCAAACTGATAGTGCATTAAAAAATCAATCATATAATGCATTAAGAGAAACAAACTGTCATGTCATAACACAACAATCATTGCTACAAGATTGATCATCAATGAACAAGCAATGAAGAAGTTATTAATGAATGCACTTGTCAAAAGTAAAACCCAAGTACTATATGCAATGAATGTATATAAAAAGGTGTTAAAAACATAAGAAGACATAAGAAAAGGCCAAGTCCTATAGCTAGGTTCTAGGAAGAAAAGCCAAGGCATCCTTGATTTGTTACATAATCATATTGGGCAGAGAGATAATTTATTGTTGCATCTCTTGAAATTCATAGTCATACTATTCTTCCAAACACTTAACTCTTCCTTTAAGTTTAGGACTTCCATTTCTAACCACCCTACACGGGTTTCCAAGGTATTCACACCATGACTATCTTCACTCCTATTACTTGTTTCATTTCATGTGAATTGCTCATAGGTAGAGACGGATCCAACAAGGAGAGGTTCTTGAGATTTAGGAGGTTGACTTGAAACATTTGGAAATAAATCATGCATCCATAGATGAAGTGGAAAGTGCAATCCTCTAGGACAGTCTCTTGAAGCACTTGGAATTGAAGAACTTTTGGGCCAACAAAGCGGCTTGTTGTTTGACAATTTTTGGAGTTGAAAAACTCAAGGATTGGTTCTTTAACAAGTCTTGGAGTGGTATAGAGTCAAGATTCATAGGAGTAGTTTTGGGAAGATCTGAAAGTTCTTGAAAGATGTGACTTGCATGTGAGATATGCAATAAAGTATGGGCAACTTGCTCTCTTGATGAAGAGACTTCATCTTTATTTACTTGACTCATATCTTCTTGCTCGATAATATTATCTTCCTTGACCACTTCTTGTTTAGAATTTATTTTAGCACTTAAATTACCAATTTCTGCATGTTCTAGATTCAACAAACTTTCAAGAGTTTCAATTTTAAGATTCACATTTCTAAAGAACTGGTATTCAAGCTAAGAGACTCAATTTTGGAGGCACTTTCTTTAACATTCATGACATCAAAAGGAGTGAAGGCCAAGAACTCATTAATCATATTATCAATGTCTTAATTTTGTGAAGGAATAAGTTGCTCTCCCTCAAAATATGCTTCCTTTTCATTTAGATTTGTATTATTTTTCACGTCAGAATATGTTTTTTTCTTTAAAAACAATGGCTTGCTTTTTCTAAACTCGAATAACTAAACACATGGATTATTCATGAGTGAGATCAAGAGCAGATCAAGATCAATTTAGGGCTTAAACAGATGCTAATTCATGTCGTGCTTGATGTGGATCAGGCTTATTTATGAGATCAATGATTACATTAACATCTTGAATAAGTTGTTTGCTTGTTGAAGGTAGAATAACTCCACTTTGAAGTCTTGATGATCTCCTTAAGCCAGAAACATCTCTAGCACTTCTACTTATTCTCCTAAGAGATTTTACATATTCTTTTAGATTTCTATTTTTTTCCATCAATTTTCTCTTTGCCTTTGCCAAGGTGTTCAAAATGCGTAGATTTTTTTGGATAGACACTTCAAAGAATACCCTTAGCTTTGAAAGTAGGAGGAGTAAGATCAACATCTTCAGTGAAAATAGAATCACTCAAAGTTTGTTCAAAATTAGCAAAGCTTGAATTTGACTGCTTGCTTTTTTCACATGAAGCAATAAGTTGAAAGTCAAAAGCATAAAATAATTTTCTTTAAACATCGTGTTTTGTTGTCATGTAATTTTTCAAATCAATTACCTTTCCTTTTAAGGAAACATGTCTAGGTGCATCTTCCTTAGAAATTTCATCCCTTATAGCCATAAAGCATCATTATGTTTTTAAGAGTCACCAAGAGACATTCTTCTTTACTCAAATCATCACCAAAATATTTGTAGATTTTGGTAATGAAGAATCCATAAGGCAAAGGAACATAATTCTTAATTTTTGCATGTATCAAATGATGCATAATGATGTGACCAAGATTTAGTTTGTAATTTATTTTAATAGCCCACAATATAAACAATCCCAAGTCACTTACATTGCTAATAAAGTCACTCTTTATATAAAGGAATTAACAAACAATGTAATAGAGTATCTTTCATTTTTAGTTGGGCATCTAATACTTGACATGGGAGGAGGTACTTTTGTCGTTGGAGACAACTTTGGTCCATTCTTCAGCATTGTAAGTATTAACATTTAACTTGCTTTTCTTTGGTGTCACACAATGCCCATTATTTGAAATTTTCAAAATTTTATTAAGAAACTCCATGATAAGTATGATTTCTCTTCCATTTACAAAAATCAAAACACTTGAATTGGTACGCTCTAGACTGATGTTGGCATAGAAAAATTGGGGTGTACCAATTATGCACTTCATTAAATTTGAGAAACTTTTCCCATTCTTGCTTTTTCAGCTAAGCAACACAATAAAGTTGCTCTTTCTCAAGAGAATCTATATAAGTAATATTGTAGGTCACACACTTTCTTTTTAAGGTATTGGTGAGTGTATCAGGCTTTTACTTCTAGGTTTCTGAAGAATGTGTTGGAGAAAGTGAGAAGTTTAGTTAAGATAGCCATAGGTGAGTGTTTGAGTGAAGTTCAACTATGGGGTAAGCATGGATTTTATAGAAAGATTAAGGTTTGAAAAGGGAAAATGGAATAGAAAGGAAATTAGAAATAGGTTTTCTAGTTTAAGTGTTTAGGTTGTGTTGAACATGAATTTGAGAAAAAGTGAAAAAAATGCAAAGAAACAAAGAAATTTGAAAAAAAAAATACTTGCAATGGTTTGGTGCTAAAAAAATCAAAGAGAAGAAGATGATGATTAGTTGTTTTAAGGGTTTTTGAAAAAGTTTTCAAAAAAAAAAAAGGTAATGGGCTTTTGAAATCTTTTTGTGATAAGATAAAAAAGAACTAAAAAACTAAAATTAAAAGAAGTTAAAACCAATTAGCATTTGAATTGTAAAATGATTTTCAAAAACTAACCCTTTTGAAATCATTTGATTTTAAAAAGAAATGTTGAGTTAAAACAAACTAACCCTTTTTTTGAAAATCATTAGAAAAAATAAATTGAGAAACATTAAAATTAGTTTTAGGAAAACTATTTACAAAATTTTGAAAAATGAAATTGCTTTAAGCATAACTATAAAAATTAGTTTTACAAAAATATAATATATAAGGTTTTAAAAATATAAAGTTTAGTTAGTTTTACAAAGAAAATTACTAAGTAATAAATTTCAAAAAATAATTACTTAAATAATTATTCCTTTAAAAACACTTTTTTTAATACTTTGTGATTGAAAAGTAAATATATATTATTAAAATGATACTTTGAAATAACATTTTTGAAGTAAACTTTGTACAACTAAGCATTATAAAAAGAAATGGAAAGTTTCATTTTGTAAATAGAGAAATGAAATCAATTTTTAAACATTAAGAAGGAAAACTTTGAGGTAAAGAAGAATTTTTGAAATAGAGTTAACTTTGAAAACATAAAAGGTAAGGTTTAAAAGCTTAGTTTAGCATGCACACATAGGGGAATGGGTAAATGCCAATTTGGGCATTTAATGTGTCTAGTTTATGTTAGCTAAGAGAGAGAAAGATAGAGAGACAGTCGGTGACCCACTTTGACTTCACATTTTTCAAATTTTAGAAAGAATAGAATAATATGCATGACATGTAAGCAATACATTCATATAAGACATGCATATAAAAGCTTAAAAAATCACAATGTAACATTTTTAAACCATGATTAATTGAGATCAATTATTCCAAGTTCTTTTCTAATGAAACAAAATCAATCTTCACTGAGGGTGATGGAAACTCAAGAGATCATCAAGAGCCATTACACATTCCAAATAGACCAATTACAAGGGCAAAGGCTAAGAGGATTAGGGAGACTTTCCAAGGCTTATGTCAAAATATATGGAAAAAATATAAGAAAGATGACTTGGAAAAGTTAAAGGTCATATGCATGGAAGTCATGTCATTAACTGAAGTTACCTAACTATCTTCATGCCAAGATGGAGGACACATGGGGCTGATTGGGCTGTCTTGTGCCAGTTAGAGTTGATTGCATCTCTTGGGCTAATCTGAAGTGTCTCTTGTATGGGCTATTTGGGTTCTATTTGTAAGGCTTGTTGGGTCCATTTGTGTTTGTTTGGCTTTGAGCCTCTTGTAATAGCTTAGGCTTTTATTTTTCATTAGGTCATTTGTTTGTATTTTAGGTTTGTTTATCTTATGAGTCCAGTCCATTTAGTTTAGTGATAGCTATATGGGAATACTTGTTTCCCTAACTATTGAGATTAGACATTTTTAAGAATTAAAGAATCATTTTCTTGTGAGAGCTTTTTCTCTTAGGGTTCTTGAATAAACTTAAGACTTATCAAATAAATTTCTCTTTGTGGTGTCACATTCATCACTTATCACTCCTCTTCTTCTTTATTCTGGAGTGTGGCATGAATATCATTCTTTTTCTTTCATTTTTATAGTTGTATTTAGGAAAGTCCATGGGCATCTTTTGTGGAGATCACATCAATTTAGTATCAAAGCTTTGGCTCTCTAAATTCAAATTGATTTTTAGTTTTATTCTTGTTGTTTTGCTATAAAATTCTATATGTTTTTCTTGCTAGTTTCTGCCCTATTTGTAACACCATTTTTGCTTTGTTTTCCTTATTGAATTGTTGTCCGGTTATTTCATTATTGTTTATTTTAATTCCTACTTGCTTGATTGTCAATTCTTTGCTAAATTTTGCTATTGTTTGGGTGTTATTCTACTATAATTCTATAGGAAAATTTTCTCTTAGTTTTGTTTGCACCAAGTGTTTGATAATTGGTTTGATTGGTTGAGTTTTTGCTCAATTTATGTCAATTTCTACTGCAATTTGTTATTGTTTTGGATGCTATCCCTATGAAATTCTGCATAATTCTGCAAAATTTTGTCCCTTGCTTTTGTGCACCCTAAGTGTTTGAAAATTGTTTTGAGTCACATTTGCCTTGTTATTGTGTAGTCATAAATTTAGGGCTAAATTACACTTAAATTAGGGGCTATTTTGGTGCATTTTCCTCAACATTTTAGCATCATTTTGTGTGAATTTTGTTCAGTTCCCTGCTTTAGTTTCGTTATTGTCCAAATCTCGTGTTCTTTAGTTGAAATTTTTGCTATTGCAGTCCCTTATTTTGCTGCATAATTGTTGCTGTCCAAGCCATGAAATTGTTTGTGTTTTATGCAAGAACATCTTCTTGTTGAGTGCACCTATTGGAAATTAGTTTATATCAATTGTGGTCGATTAAAGTTGATGTTAGTTGCTTAAATTAGTGAGAGTTAAGTGCTAAAATCTTGTTGTGATAGCAAAGTAGTGTGACACCAAAACAAAAAACAAAAGTAGTGTGACAACAAACAAAAAGAAAAATTGGTGTGACAAAAGAAGAGCAAAAAAGACAAGTGTTAAAGAATTAAAAAAAAAAACAAAAAGAGAAACAACCATTGTCTGAAAAGAAAAACAAAAAAAGAACAATAGAAAAAGATTGTATGTTGTCTTGAATTATAGGAAACAAAGAAAATTGCAAAGTTGAGATTCTTTCAAAATCCCACAACTTGGATATTTTCTTTTGAGTCAATTGACATTATATTCAATTTGAATATGTTTGTTTGGATACATACACAATTTTATAGCTTAGAAAGTTTTATCTTTGAATCCAATTACATGGTATTTTAGAGTCTTTCCTTCCTTTGTCAAGTCTGAAATTTTCTAGTTTATTCCTTTTATCTTGCTGCTTCTAAATCTGAAATTTTTTTGGTTTTATCATTTCCTTGACTTTTATTGTTGAGTCTTGACTTCTTTAATTTGTTGATTCATGTCACCTTTGGAATTATAAGAGTGTTGTGTGAGATAGGCTACAACATTGTGAAATCTTATAATCTTTTATCTTTAGTTCTTAAATAGCCTCAAAGAAAGAAGATAAGAATGGAAAAAGGCAAGTGTGTATGAGCTCATTAGAGGGTAAAAGCCTAACTCTTGAGTGCATTCCCGAGTGGAGCATCTCTAGACACAAGTAAAAAGTATGCATTTGGTGAGGATTCTACTTCTAACATTTTTCTTGTAGGTTTGTTATTTTTGCTTAAAGATATCAAATGATAGTCCTCAAAACAAAGGAATTATATTCACTTTGAGAGCTATGCAATAACAATTTGAGAAGTTGCACATGAGACTTGATGATATTGGTGTGAGACTTGAAAGAGTTGAAAATAGAAAAAAACCAACATGAAAGAAGAGATAGAAGACAAAAATAATTATCATGAGAGGAGTGATGATGAGAGGAGAGTTAAAGATGATGAAGAGGAATCAAGTCCCTATTATGAGACCGAAAGGAGTGGAAGAAAAGTTGGTAAGAAGAATGTGGGAAGTAGAAAGGATAAACAAAGAAGAAAAAAAAATTGATTCTAGGTTTCAAAATCTCAAGATGCCAATTCCTTCTTTTTAAGGGAAAATGAATTGGAAGCTTACTTAGAGTAGGAAAAGAAGTTAGAATTAATTTTTTATTACCATAATTATTCTATAGAGAAGAAATTGAAGCTTGCACTTGTAGAGTTCACAAACTATGCTATAATATGGTAGGATCAACTAGTCTAAGGTAGAAGAAGAAATCATGAAAAAGCCATTAAGACTTAGGAAGAGTTGAAGACTATCATGAAGAGGGGATTTATTCCTAGTCATTTCTATAAAGAGTTGTACCAAAAGCTACAAAGCCTCACACGAGGTTCTAAGAGTTGAAAACCATCACAAGGAAATGGAAGTAGCCATGATAAGAGCTAACTTAGAGGGGGATAGAGAAGCTACCATGGCTAGATTCCTACATAAGCTAAATCATGACATTACTAAATTAGAAGACATGGTACATATAGCCATGAAAGTTGAAAGGCAACTCAGGAAGAGGAGTTATTCCAAGTTTGTGCATCAATCTAGCTCTTCATGGCAAACTAGTTGGGAGAAGAAATATGAGAAAAAAGATGACATTCTCAAAAAAAGTCATGATTGAAACTTCTTCTAAGGTTAAGGGAGGAGACACCAAAGGCAAAAACAAGGTGGAAGTACCTCAAAAGTAAAGGAAAATCAAATGTTTCAAGTGCTTAGGCCACAGTTATTATGCCTATGAGTGCTCAAACAAAGAGTCATGTTGTTGAAGGGAAATGGTGAAATTGAATCTGCTAGTGAGAATGAGAAAAAAGATAAAGAATCCACTTCTAGTAGAGAAAAGAGTAATGAAGGATTAAAATAAGAGGTTGAAGGAGAAACCTTGGTAATAAGAAGGGTTTTGAATGTTCAAGCCAAGGAAGAAAATAAAGAGCAAAGAGAGAATATTTTCCATATAACGTGTCACATGATAAGAAAAGTTTACAATCTCATTATAAATGGAGGGAGTTGTGCCAATGTAGCTAGCATGGTTTTGGTAGAGAAGTTAGGCTTGCCTACCTTGAATGATCCCATACCTTACAAGTTACAATGGTTGAATGCTAGTGGGGAGATGAAGGTGACTAGACAAGTTTGGGTGACTTTCTCCATGAGAAGGTGTCAAAATGAAGTGCTTTGTGATGTAGTACCTATACAATTAGCTCATTTGTTGCTAGGAAAGCTATGGCAATTTGATAGGCATGTTACACATGATAGCTTCCTAAATAAGTATACTTTTGTTAAGAACAACAAGCAAGTCCCTCTTGTGCCTTTAACTCCAAAACAAGTGTCTGAGAATCAAGTGAAAATGGAAAAAAAAAAAGAAAAGAAAGTGTGTGTGAAGAAAAAGAGAGTGAAAGTGAAAATGAAAAGAGAGGGTGAAAGAAAGTTGTTTTTAAGTAGGAAGATTAGGTTTGGTTGCACATATGGAAAGAAAGTTTTCCAGCTTAAAAGAGAACAAAATTACACCCAAGGGAAAATGGTCTTTTCCAAGTGCTTATAAGAATAAATGACAATGCTTACAAGTTAGATCTTCTTAGTGAGTATATTCTGATTGCTACTTTTAATGTTTCTAATTTTTCTCCTTTTGATATAAGTATTGAAGATTCAAGGATGGATCATTTTGAAGAGAAAGTAATTGATGGAAATTCAAGAAAGCACTCAAGGGATCATCAAGAGCCATTACATATTCTGGATGGACCGATTACAAGGGCTAAGGCTATGAGGACTAAGGAGGCTCTCCAAAGCTTATGTGAAAATATATGGAGCACACATGAGGATGATGGCTTTGGAAAGTCAAAGATCATATGCATAGAAGCCATGTCATCAAGTTGGGCTACCTAAACATCCTTACACCAAGAAAGAGGCACATGGGACTGATTAGGTTGCCTTGTGCCACTTGGAGCTAATTATATCTCTTGGGTTGATTTAGGGTGTCTCTTGTATGGGCTGTCTAGGTTCTATTTTTAATGCTAACTTGTAGGCCTAAATAGGTCTATTTGTCTTTGTTTGGCTTTAGGCCTTTTTGTAATAGTTTAGGCCTTTATTTTGTGTTAGATCATTTGTTTGTATTTTAAGCTTGCTTGTCTCATGAGTCCATGCCATTTAGTTTAGTAATAGCTATATGGGAAGGATTGTTTCCCTGATTATTGAGATTAGACGTTTTTTAGAATTGAAGAATCATCTTCTTGTGAGAGCTTTCTCTCTTAAGGTTCTCAAATGAACTTGAGACTTATCAAAGAAATATTTCTTTGTGGCATCAAATTCATTACTTATCACTCCCCTTCTTCTCTATTCTCGAGTGTGGAATGAATATCCTTATTTTTTTTTCATTTTTGTAGCTGAATTTGGGAAGTTCCACGGATATCTCTTATGGAGATTATATCAGAGGGGTTTTGTAAAAATATTAGCAAGTTTATTTTTTGTATTTATAAAATTAAGCTTAATATCTCCTTTATGAATATGATCTCTTACAAAATGATGCTTAATCTCAATATATTTGGTTCTAGAATATTAAATAGTATTTTTAGTCAAATTAATAGTACTTGTATTATCACAAAGTATAGGAATGTGTTCAAAAGTCAAATCATAATCACCAAGTTATTGTTTTGTCCTCAATACTTGAGCAAACAACTTACAGTTGCTATATATTTAGCTTAGGTTGTGGAAAAAGTAACTAAAGCTTACTTTTTGCTATACCAAGAGACAAGACATTAGCTTAGGAAGTGACATGTGCCACTATTACTTTTTCTATCAAGTTTACAACCTACATAATTAGCATCTGAGTATCTAATAAGATTAAAACATTCATTTTTAGGATACCACAAACCAAGATCTTTTGTTCCAAGTAAGTATCTAAAGACTCACAGTAATAAGATGAGATTCTTTAGGATTAGATTGATATCTTACACATAAGCATACACTAAATATAATATCTAATGTACTTGTGGTTAAGTAAAGGAATGAGCATATTATACTTCTATATCACTTCTTATCTACCGGCTTACCATTTTCATCTTTATCATATTTAGTGGATGAACTCATAGGAGTGCCAAGGATTTTTGCATTTTTCATCTCAAATCTCTTTAGGAGATCATTAGAATACTTAGCTTGATTTATAAAGATATCATCCTTGGTTTGTTTCACATGAAGTCAAAGAAAAAATGTACGCTATCCCATCATGCTTATTTCAAATTCTACTTTCATAAGATTAGAAAGTTCCTTGCATAAGAGTTCATTAGTATATCCAAATATAATATCATCAATATATATTTGCACAATCAAAATATCATGCTCAACATTTTTTATGAACAAAGTAATATCTACTTTTTTTTTCTTGTAAAACCATTCTCAATAAGGAATTTATTTAGTCCTTCATACCAATACCTAGAAGCTTGCTTAAGACCATACAAAGCCTTAATGAGTTTAAAAGTATAATTGGGTTTTTTAAGATTTTCAAATTCGGAAGGTTGTTTCATATAAACTTCCTTATTGAAGAAACCATTCAAGAAAGTACTTTTAACATCTATTTAGTATAATTTAAAATTCTTGAATGTTGCAAAAGTAAGTAGCATTCTACTATATTCAAATCCAACAATAGGAGTATAAGTTTCATCATAATCAATACCTTTTTATTGATTATAACCTTGTGATACTAACCTTGCTTTGTTTCTTGTCATTTTTTCGAATTCATCAAGCTTATTGCAGAAAACCTACCTTATGCTAATGATTGGATGGTCTTGCGATTAGAGCACAAGTTCTCATACTTCACTTTTTTCAAATTGAGCGAGTTCCTCTTGCATGGCTTGGATCTAACTTTTATAATTCAAAGCTTCATTGACATTTTTCAACTCAATATGAGAGAAAAGAGTTAAATTGTTGTTAATCTTTTAGCTTGAGGATCTAGTTTGAATTCCTTGAAATGGGTCACCAATGATGCATTGCATTAGGTAGCTAGGCATATGTCTTCATTCTCTAGGAAGATTTTGATGTGGCCTCTTAGGAGTTTGTTTTTCTGGCTACTCATTTAGGTTCACTTGCTCTTTTAGTCCACTTATTCATTTGGGCTATTTTGTTATACTTGTTTTTTTTAGCATTTGATGAATTAGCATTTTCTTTTGTCATGAAATCATTTACATCATCAACTAAATCCCTTCTCAAAGGAACATAATCAGTTTAATCAAATACAATATGCATAGATTCCTCAATTACTAGAGTTCATTTATTATAAACTCTATAAGCTTTGCTAGTAATAAAGTAATCCAAGAAAATACTTTCATCGAATCTCAAATCAAATTTTGCTAAGTGATCTTTTCCATTATTCAAGATATAACATTTACAACTAAAAGTATGGAAGTAACCTACATTGGATTTTTTTTCATTCCAAAGCTCATAAGGGATTTTCTTTAAGATGGGATGCATCAAACATCTATTAATAATATAATATGATGTATTTATTGTTTCCACCCAAAAATATTTTGGAAAATTACTTTCAAAAAGCATGGTTCTAACCATATTAATTAAAGTTCAATTTTTTCTTTCCACTACCCCATTTTGTTAAAGAGTTTTAGAATATGAAAAATTATAACTTATGCCATCATTTTCACAAAAATTTTGAAATAGATAATTTTCAAATTTCTCATAGTGATCACTTCTAATGGTTGATATGCACACACCATTTTCATTTTGAATCTTTTTGTAAAAATTTTCAAATTCATAAAAAAAGTATTATCTTTATGAGTAAGAAAGAATAGCCCAAGTTTATCTTAAGAAATTATCAACAATAACTAGTCCATATATTTTGCCACTAAAGCTTAGACATTTTATAGGTCCAAAAAGATCCATATGCAATAACTCCAAAGGAGTAAAAGTGGAAATATTTTTAAGTTAAAAAGATGATGTTACTTATTTCCCTTGTTGACAAGTATTGCAAATATGGTTTTTCTCAAAATTGATTTTTGGAAAGGCCACATACTAAATCATTTTTATAAAGATTTGAAATAAGTCGCATGTTTACATGCTTAAGCCTTCTACATCATAAAGAACTTTGATCAATTGTAGAAACAAAATATTTTGTTTCCTTTGGAGGAATTTCCTTTAAAGAAATTACATAAATATTATTTTTTGTTTGGCCCACAAATAATATTTTATTATTAATGATGCTTTGCACATAACAATGGGAGCATTCAAATACAACTCCATAGCCTTTGTCACAAAGTTAAGTAATGCTTAAAGATTATGTTTGAGTCTTTCAACCATTCTAGCATTATTAATGTGAGGTAAAGAGTTTATACCAATTTTACCAATTTTGATAATTTTGCATCTAATGTCATCACGAAGAACTATGTTGCCTTCTTGAGTTAGTTTGAGAGAGATGAACTTGCTTAAATCTTTGTCATGTGTTTTGAACAACCATTATTAAGAAACCCATTATCTTTTTTGACACTTGATTTGAGGAGAACCTGCAAAAAATGAGTTATCTATTTTTAGGTACACAAACCATTTTGGGTCCTTTTTGGTTAGTCTTATACTTCTTTTAATGATATTGACATCTTGATATCCAAGTATATGCACCTCTATCATATGATTTTCTTTTATATACACAAGCTTGTGACATATGTCCATTTTTCCCACAATTGTTACATCTGATGTGAGGAGAAGATGAATTATTTTGGTAACTATTTTTAAAAATAGTTTTCTATGTTTAAAAATAATCTACTATTTTTAAAACAAAAAAACCTATTTGGTAAAACTATTTTTAAAAACTGTTTTGAAAATTTTGTTCTGAAATTCTGTTTTAAAAACTGTTTTTGAAAACAATTCTGAGCTGTTTTCAAAAATAGTTTTTAAAAACAGAAAAACAGAATAAGTTTCCAA